>DWFV01000978.1:0-12232 GCA_018246775.1 Parelbella machaon machaon
TTAAAGTCGATAAACCAGAATAAACTCAAACAGTTTGGATCCTTATTAAGAATTAGTTTTGATTGGAAATAACATTTTATCAAATACCTGAAACGATTCAAACAGGTCGGGTCGTTTCTATGATATAGGTTTACTGAAATAAAATATTTCTTTTTGTTTATCAAAAACGACTAAAAACTACCCATTGACTAGAAAATAAGTTATTAAACAACAAAAAAACAAGTATTATTATCAAAAAGTTACATATTTATTGACCTTAATTATTAACCACAATTATTGTGCTTGTTACACAAATAAGTGCTCTAAATTACAATTACACGCGCAGTCCCTGTCATGACAGTTAGGACTGCTAACTGCGGTCATACAGACCAGTTTTTATTGGAACCAGCTTTCTTAAGAATGTAACATTTTGAAAACTATTTGCAACCCTTCTGCAAGAAATACTATACAAGGAATCGTACGATATTCTCTATACCTAGCACGGTTGTTATTCGCGTTTTTCATGGTCAATAAATTTAAATACATTGATGTAGGTTTTTATTTACATAAAGATAATAATATAACTGCTTCAAGAGTTATGTATTATGTTGTGTATGTATATATTTTTTTTAGTTAAATATTAAATATTTTTTTATTTTATATATAGTCATAGTTTTGAAAATACTAAATTAATTTATTACGGAATTTTCTACAAATAAAGTCGGTTCATAGGGGCAATTCAGACCCAAGGTAGTTTTTAGAGATAACAAAGAATTAAGGAACGAAAGAGAATAATATCTTAAACCATTTACATATCAATATCGATTTATTACAGCTTTTGTGTTGTATGTATATATATATATACTTATGTTTATTATTTGCTACAAAATCTTTTATATATTAGTCTCTGTAGGTAATTAGACCAATAGAGTGTAGAAGCATTTATGCATAGTGGCACTGCTAATGCTTTTACGCTAAGAACTATGGGTTCGATTTTTGGCAAAAATAAATATTTAAATATATATTTTCCAGGGTCACTCCAGCTACATAACCCATTTGGATTGGTCGGAAGACGGCCAGTACATACGAAGTAACTCTGGAGACTATGAATTGTTGTTTTGTGAGTACTGGACACACATTGACGAATTCGATTTATTTATTAATAATATTATTATTTGGTCATCATGCCAAGTTCCCTAAAAGTTAGGCTGAGTGCACTGAAAGCTAAATTTCTCTATCCTTACAGACCTAACCTGCTTCTACGTTCATCATTCTCATCAAGTATTCATATGTATTGTATGTCGTATATGGTTATGTTATATGTGGTCTACATGATGTGCACAGGGAACGCCACGACGTGCCGCCAGGTGCCGTCGCCCGTGGCCATGCGCGACGTGGCCTGGGCCTCGCACACCTGCCCGCTCACCTACCAGACCGTCGGCATCTGGCCCGAGAACGCCGACGGCACCGACATCAATTCATGCATCAGGTACCGCTCCCACACACCTACCCGCTTCGAACGACTTTTATTCTTCATAATCAGAGTCATCGGCAGCCTGTTTGTTGATCATAGCCCTTTCTGGTAGCATGTTATTGAGGACAATCTCCAGCTCTTTGTACTCAAACCTCGCCAGCTATTCCAGTTAGTTGAAGGAAGTTAAGTAATTGTGAATATAAAAATAGTAATATATATTTAAATATGACATTTCAGATCGGACGACAAGCGCTTGATGGCCACCGGAGACGACTTCGGAAAAGTGAAATTATTCGCTTACCCCGTAACACAGCCTAAGGTAAATTGTTATGGAGATATCTCATCAGCTTTATTATTTTTTAGTTTTCTATTGGACATTGCCTCCCTTAAGGGGGTCGTTACCTATAATTTATTTGACATTGACATGACTTGGATGACACTCATTATTTATGTTCGTTTACTATTGAAAGTAATTAAATACATAAGAGTTGGTTATGTATTATTAAAAGTTAGTGTTTACATAAAATTGACCAATATGATTATAAAGCGGGATTGGTTATTTCGCGATGTTCTGGGTTTGATTTTGGGATAGGATACTATGGGGTTAAATAATTTAAATGTTTCAATAGAAATTGCTAGCTGTGCCTCAAAATTTGGATCTGTGTTCCACCATCACCTATTTCTTAGAGGGATATAAGCGTAACCGGTGAACTGTGGGAGTGTACTACCCTGTCCCGATTACCCTTACAAGGAGGACATGATATAAGATAGTATAAGTAGTATTTTGGGGCGCATAACATAACCGGTGAAACGTGGGGATGTATTACACTCATCCAGGCAGAATAGGGTAGTAGTGTCGTGTAGACGGAGGAGTGTAGGAAGCGAAGCGCGAGGCAGCACGGTATAGGAGGTGGCGGTGCCGCAGTCGCTGTGCCAGCAGTTCGGCGGGCACGCGGCGCACGTGGGCTGCGTGCGCTTCCTGCGCGGCGCGCGCCTCGTGTCGGCCGGCGGCGCCGACACCAGCCTGCTGCAGTGGCTGCTCGACTAGCGCGCCGCCACGCGTCTACTGTTCGCTCCTTCTGCTACCCCACTGGATCTATACGCGGGGGTATGTTTGTATCTACTACTGTACTCCCACATAGCGTTCTATCTCAACTTTGTTCTTTTGAATATAAACGATGTATGGTTTCCTAACGTTTTAAAACTACTTCAAAGGAGACATTCGATGTACCACGTCCTGGTGGAAAAAATTAAAGCCGCTTGCGACTGCGTCACGTCAATTTAGGACATTTTGTCCATACACATCCTCGTCAATCCTATAATCATATTTATCATCTGAAATCTATGTACTACGTCTATAAAAATTGTGCATCGCATAAAATTCTCCTATGCATTACTGTTTTACGTAGTAACTAAATAAAAGACCAATAATTGATCAGAATTGTTGCAAACCAACAAATTTGCAACTTTTATTTATCTACTCAAATCTCACGTTTTACCCTCAATGTTTATTTAACTTTAATGTTTTAAAGTACAATTAATTTTAACAAAAGTACAAAAGTAGAACATTTTTGTTTTTAAAATTAATTTCTTGTATCCACTTGTGTTTATTATTCGACATTACCAATGTTTTATTAGAAGTACAAAGGAGAACTACATTTGTAGTCTAATTTACACGTTTCTGAACTATTTTCAAACTTTTAGAGGAATTTGCATTTTGTAAAACTAAACATGTAACTTGAATCGATAAAAAACGAAAATGTTTATAGGTCGTCATCGACGGATTGATAATATATATTATTACAGCAGAACATATTACGATATATTTTCTATAGTGACGCTCGAGTGACTGCACGCGTAGCTATAATATATATCTTTTTCGCACATCATCAAAATATGTGAACAGATTATAGCAAGACATATCTCGATATAGCAAGACATTAATGACAATGCAATGACCGCAAAGATATATATTATAGCTCAGCATATTAAAGTATATCATCGCTCCTTCTGTTACGACCTTAATGCGTGTGTATTCTTCTATACACCGCTTCTATAATCATTATTATTGAAGTCAATTTTCTTGTAAAACTATTAACATCTTGTAACAGGATTAGAAAATACTACGCTTTTTACAATTACAACTCACAGTCCAGGACATTGTGCTTGTATTGTCCAGCAGTGTGCTGGACTGTGTTTTGAAAGAAGTATAAAATTTCACAGAAAAATTCGACAGAAAAAAAGTATTCAACGACTTATGTTGGAAATTTTAATTAGCTTATGGGTAGGTTGAGAATCGTTTATGACCTTGTTAAGACTGAACTATTTAAATATGGAAGGAGTAGTCATCTTTGGCCAATCAATTGCAGGCGTTCATGGAAAACTTTATGATTTTTTAAAATCTAGTTTACTTTGATGGCGGAAAATAAATAGATAAGTCTTGTATGTAGTTTTAAACTCATTTTTTAACTATTCATTGTCCGTCCACGTTCATTAACCCTTCTCTATATTTAAACAGTTTCGTCAAACGGATACAACAGGTGCCCATGCGTGGGATGCTGTACGATTGTGAAGGAAGGACTGCTTAGTATTCCTTACTGTTTTTCCTGTACTGTACTGTACTTTAAAGTCGAACAAATTATACAGGAGGTAGCTTGGGAAGGGTATTCCGTCGTATGTTTACAGGTATCCAATACGACACCACCTGAGGATTCACACCGAGAACAGTTGTATACAGCTAACGGTATGGTATCTACTTTAATAGGAATAATATTTATAGACAAAACACAGCCTATTGTGCTATGGTAAATAGACAGCTGATAAATAGCGTATACATGTGAAATGTATATACCATTTAATTAGGTTAACATCTCATCATACAATGTTAATTAAACTAACATGATGGCTTCAAATAATTATCGGTTAAATCAAAACCGGGTAACATTCAGACGCGATATTAACGTGCTGTTAGTTGTGCTACAACTGCCCTCGCGGTGTGAACGCAGCGTTACATTAGGCTATATTTACACTTGCAACACTGCGAATATATGTATTATTGATAATGTGATCGAGCTTTTTTGGCGTAATTTTTTATCATTTTAAGCTTAATATAATAATACATATTACTATAATTATATAATGATTAATTATATTTTTGGCACGTTTTAGAATATTATTTAATAAATAGGTGAATAAGTTTTACAAATTTAGCTTAAGAGTATCACGTTTGTGTTTAATTTTTAAGTTAGTTGCACGTGATTTGTGAAAATTTGCATGAAAATATGAAACTGGTTTGTTTGTCCCATAGAACTGTACATGGCCACGCATGGATCCAGCCAGTTTGTAATTATGTGCTTTTTGTGTATTATTTAATGTTTGGTTTAATAGATGGGCATGTAAAACATTTGATGTATGTAGATAAACGAAACATCCTCGTCAGAACTGTAGCAGGTGGCAATCCATAATCTCTGCCCACTCTGCAATGTACGTAAGTGGATTCGCCTTTCCTTAAATTTAAATAAATACCTTTATATACATTAAAAACTAGTTGTTTTATCTGTCAAATGTTTTTCATAAACCACGCTCGTGTTAGTTCGGAAGCGACTCAGAGGACAACATTCCGTTTAGTTCTACATTTCGTTGTAACCTAGTCACCGTTAATTCATCTCGTCGTGTCGCCGTCGCTCCGCAGCGCTACGAGCAGGCGCTCGATGTACATACAATATGTGCGATGGCGTGTGTACGTCTCGTCGAATGTGCCTCTAATAAAATGATGTTTATTGAATTTGATTTTTATTGTACCTCCTGCCTACCTCCGACAGTTCCGATACATAACCAAATGAAACAGAAGCTTGAAGAAGAGCAGTTAAAAAAATTAAGATTTTAGTTAAAGTTTACTTACTGTATTTAAGATAAAAAAAATTTACAAAAACTTACTTCCATATTTTAACAACATATTGTATACCTATTAAAATTATCAATAAAAATATTTATTAAAACAGACTTAAATTTTACTTCGTTCATAAATTATTATGAGCAGATATAGTCAATTAAACATGAGCTATCAAGTAATAATTTTTAAAGTCTCGACAGAATCGTCAAAATGGTAATATGGTAAAAACACTCGGTCAACGGAAATGTCTCTCCACTGTTTGCTATGCTAGGAACGACGTGCTGGAGCGCGACTTAAAAGTGGAGCCCCTAGATGAGTTTGTGGCCAGGTTGGCTCGGCGTATGTACGACCGGACCGACAATGGACCTCATGCTCATCTCAGGGGCTTTGCGCCCTTGCACGCTTGTCCTCTTGACGGCTTCCCGCTCCCGCGGGAGCTCGAGGGGTTGGACGACGCTGTGTAAGCGTCGATGGTCGGCGAGTGACGACCACTGACCACAACACCGTCAGACCGACGGGGTGACATCACCGGGGGGCAGTTGACCCTCCGAGACTGCCCGGATAAAGAGGGGATCCTCGAGGCCCGAAATCTTGTACCCATGCGGCGATATACACCGCGGGTATGAACGACAACTGTTAGTTAGTTATAAACAGACTACCATAAGGTAGGCAACTTCTTCGATGTTATAATAGACTACGGACATAAATTACCAATTGCCATTAGATGCACAGGAACTATGTAGTGACTTTTTCTTAACTTCGGAATGAACTCAGCCTTCTTTACTATCCTTTTTTCTTCTCCAAGTAACGACACGATTCAAAATTCCTTCGTTATTGTGACGGTCAAGTAATGTGACTCGGCACTCAACGCGCGTTTGTTGGTGCTTCACTTAATTCATGCGGTACCTAACCCACTTATCGAGCTTTTTCACTTTTCCAATTTGTTTCAAATGAATTGAAATAGTTTTTTCACTTACACCGAAGCCTGCCGCTAGCTCTGAAATGAAATTTCGTAAAGTGAAAATTCTAAATTTGAAATTTATTTAAATTTGGAATTCCAAACCAAACCAAAATATTTCCAAATCAAAACATTTAAGGTGAAAGTGGCCTTCATCAAACGCTAATTTCATATGTAAGGACCTATTACATTTGACAACTGACAGATAGTATGTCATAAATGACAAGCAAACTGGGTATCAGCGCTATCAGCGGCAGCGTCCTTACTCTTTCCCAATTTAGATGAATTACGCCGCCATTATTTGGTTGGATTCACAGCCGAGACTTCCAAAGTGTAAGTTTAAAATAAAGCTTTTTTTTATTGCAGCAACCTGTTGTGACTTGTGACCATTCTTCATTTGTATGCATCACTGATTTTATGACAATCGGCACTATGCTGTTATTAAAATATTTACGCATAATACACAGCCTTAATTGTGTCTGCAAAATATTTAAATTAATAAATACTGCTTCACTTGGCTAAAGACTGTTCTATAACTATAGATAGGTTTAATATTTACATATCTACTTCACTGCATTGCAGATAGCGTCGCGCGCATCTCACTGCAGCAAAGTACATGCGCAATCTAAGCATTCGGAAGTTCACGGCTATCGATCCGAATGCAGGTGCGTAAATGGATGAGAAGCGGCTGCCTGTAGGAGCGTCCATTCTCTCCTGGGTTTGCTTCTAGTGAAGATGTGCTGATGCTGACTACTGACTTCGTAACCCATCAAAATGAATGTCACCGAACAGCTACCCGTGGAGGATGGTCACCAACGTTATGCATCACGCAAAGTGTTGAAGCTGAAGAGACATGAGCAAGCTATATTGCCGGATGAGATTGCCAGTAAGTGCCAATTATCAGCCACTAAGTCTACTTTATTAATTTTATGTATTTTGAAGTATATTCAATTAAAATATTACAAATATCAGATGTCTATAAGTGTAATACTAAAACAAAAGTTTAGGAAAGCAAGTACCAGATAACGTGAGGGTAAAATATGACAACAATCATTTAGGCTCTATGTTTGTTTTAGATTTAATGCACTTAGGATAATAACAAAATGTAGAACTTTTTTGCAATTGTTTATTATATAGCACAGACTCACAGTATGTAGAATTCTAGACACTGAATCTGTGTCTTAGGATAAAGTATACTAATTCATAGAATACCATTAAAGAATTGATTAATACTGTAAACATTAGGATAGGCAATCATATCTATCCTATTAACAATTCTAAACTAAAACTTATATCTATTAACTCGCACATTAAGCTAGCTAAGACTTAGCTGGTACTGGTTTGCACTATGATTTTTCTATGAAGTATAGTTGAACAAATAAAAGAGAGGAATATTAAATTTACTAGATTTAAAGAATTTACTATTAGCAATATGTAAAATGTCCCTGATCTAATTAATTGTTAATAAGCCCTGTTACCATTATAATAGTCCATGGTCATGGTGGATATAGTACATGCTCATGATCATAATTACAACATTAATTAGATTGTATATTATATAATATTTGGAAAATTTTTCATCACATAACTCTAGTAAAGATTGGAGCATGCTGTTCCAGAGTGTATTGAAAGTGCCAATATTCATTAATATTCACAAACTCAAATCTATCCTAACCTGTAGTTCTGCCTCTCAATGTGTAAACCATTATATTATAGCATTAATTTATAAAACGAAGTACTTTGTTTCAGATGCGGATGACTTCTCCAAGGTGTGCAGAGTATGTGGTCATGTTGTGGATGAAACACAGCCCATATTCGGCGAGACAGATGAGCAATATGATTTGGCTGAGTTAATCAGAAAGTACCTTTTTATCAAGGTATCCTTATTTTATACAATAACTTATTTAATCTGTAAACTACATGTTTTCCTTTCTAAATATTACAAAAGTGTGTAAACAAAAGTCTATTTGATTATGTAATAAGTTAGGCTGGATGCTATAAATAATTATTTAAAAACATACAGCACAATAGTGGGACAAAAATAGGAACAATAATATAAAACCAAGTAAGAAAAAAAATAATACTTTCAAACATTTTTTGAGAAATGCTTAGGATCTACAACAGTAGTATGTGTTTACAGATAAGTGAAAATGACCAGTTGCCGAAGGGAGTGTGCCTGGTGTGCTCGAGAAACCTGGTGTGCTGGCACAAGGTGGCTCGGCTGGCGCGCGTCACCGACTTCGTGCTCCGGCGCCACCTCGGCGCGCGGCCCGCCACCGCGCCGGTACCCGCCCAGCTCACCCACACAGCTTATAACATAATCACTGATATAATATCAAATATTAAAAAAAATCATAAAGCTTCTCACAACTTACATAAACTCTTATGATTAATCAACATGAATGTGTGGTTGTATGTACAGAAGTTTTGGCGATTGATGTATAGTTGTACACTATAATAAACTTAACTTGACTTTCTAAGAATGTCATGCTATAATTTCATTCTGCAAATCCAGCAGTAACTCAATGGATTTGTTAAACTATTCATATTTTCATTATTTAATATGAAACTAAATTACATTATAACACTTATTGTTCGTTGATGACACATTGGATTTAAAATATTTCAAAATTGACATGGGCATTGAAAAGAAGCATATTTTTAAATTACAAATGTCTGTAATCAAATTTTAATAATAGAATAATATGATGTGCTGTGCCCTCACAGAATCATAAATGATAATTAATTGTGGGACAATTTTCATTTCAGGAATCAAAACCGAGTGAAAGTACTGCTGACACCAATAAAGAATTAAAGTAAGTGTTTCACATGATATTGTATAGGACTTTATATATTGCTATTCACCCCCACTATGACTTCTGTACGATTACAGGTATGAGTCAACAATCTTGCTAGACTCTGCTGTAAAAAATATACTTACTAATTACTTTATTGCAATGAATGTTGAAGAAAATTCCAATTTAAAGTATGTCTGCCAAAAATGCAATGATACAGACATCGGAAACACTGTAGAGGAGTTAACAGAACATCTTCGTGTGAACCATTGCTCTGAAGTAAAAAGTGAGCAGTCAATAGACAATTTCATAAAAGATAATGTAACTTTCGAAGAGAGCCTGCTAGTAGATGACTTGGAAGATGTCGATGGTGATGCTGAGACCAGCCGAGACGAGAGTGTACACAAAAATGTAGTAGAAATACCACAGTTTTGTTGTCCATACTGTAAAAGTATATTTTCCTCAACATCGAGGCTAATATGTCACCTCAGCAAACACGTGGAATTGAGCATTGATAGCGGCGTGACGTGCTGTGACAGCTTTTTTGATAAGAAATCATTCGTGGCGCATCTTCAGGAGCGACATGTCGCGACGTCTTTAAACGGTGCGGTATGCAGAACGTGTGGTTTTATCGCCGATGATAATGAAGACTTACAGGTGCATGTTAACCAAACGCATGTTGTTGACACGGTCACAGATTTGAAAGAGGATGGCAAAGAAAAAAAAACTGAACTTTCAAAATGTAAGAAGTACATTCCCGCAACGTGTCCAAAGTGTAAAAAAATCTTCTCCAACAAGTATAACATGCTCGTTCATATGAATAATCATAGCGGAGAGTCAAGGGAATATACATGTGAAAAATGTAATAAAAGCTACAAAAGTCAAGGAAGCCTGACAAATCACTGGAAAGTTGTACACGAGGGCGAGCTGAGATTCGTCTGCACGTCGTGCGGAGAAGCCTTCCCTTCGCGAATGGCACGCGACGTACACTCGCGATTGCACACGGGTCTCAAACCTTACTCATGTGAATATTGTAGAAAATCGTACAGAGCGAAAAACACACTAGATCGACACGTGGAAATGCACCTCGACGTCAGAAAGTACACATGTCAACTGTGTCCAAAGAAATTTAGGAAGATCGCACACTTAAAATATCATCTAAGCACCCATGTCAGGATATAAACCCGGGGTTATTTGTTGCAGATGGATGCCTCACCGTATCAGCTTCGAATGCTGTCCATTTACAGAGAGTGAAATAAACATAATCAAACTTCCTCCAACAGACGAAATAGATTCAAACAACTGTACAACCGACGATGTCGATATATATAGTAACCTCGATTGTGAGGAACATAAATCAGAACTCCATCGTGAGGAACTTAAACCAGACTTCAATTGTGAGGATCGTAGACCAGACCGCGATTACACGTCACGCGTGGATGACGAAGATGTTCCACTGTCATATATCGCTAACAATAAAACATCAGAAGCGTATAAAAATTTTTACGAAGCGCTCGTAAATTTTAGGAATCACTACGTCAGCGTGCATAAATCACAAGAGTATAGCTACCCCGATTTCACAGATTCAGATCCTTCTGACGTGGAAGATGATACACAGGAACCCGAAAAATTAAATATTAATAGCTACGACGATCTCACGCTATGCAACATGAGGAAAGACAGAATGGATGAAGAGACAAAACTCGAGCTTAGCGAAGCGAGAACAAAAATCAATGGTAAGCTATGTTTCACATGTAAGATATGTGGAAAATCTCTAAGCTCAACGCACACATATTTATTTCACAAGCGAATCCATACTGGAGAGAGACCGTGCGTGTGCCACATTTGCGGGAAGCAGTTCCGAGCGCCTAGCGGCCTGCAGCGGCACCTTACGGAAACGCACGAGCGCGTGCGTCGCTATTCCTGCAACATTTGCCCGAAGAATTTTAGTAACTTACAAAATTTGAAACAACATTTTCGCATCCACACCGGCGAACGACCGTTCGAATGTTCTCATTGCGGCAAACGATTCACCCAAAGCAGTACTTTGCACGTTCATCTAAAGACGCACAGCGAAGAGTTTCCGCACCAGTGTACTGATTGCGGTGCAAAATTCAAACTCAGGTCGGGGCTCACGAGGCACCGACTAAAGCACACCGGAGAACGACCACACGTGTGTGTCAGCTGCGGCAAGGGGTTCCGTCAGAAGCACGAGTTGAACAGTCACGTCCTGTCGCACACGGACGTTAAGCCACACGTATGCGCTGCGTGTGGTGCCGCCTTCCGACAGCGAAAAGCATTGAGACATCATTGCAAAAGGGCTCACAACGCCAACGCCACCGGGGAGGTTTCGCATCACCTTCCGTATGACCATATTACGCCGTACTAAGAACATATATGATGCATTTTGTGTTGTTTTTAATATACCATTGTGAAGGATTTTTGTTTTGTTTTTTTTTTCTTTCTTATTATTTATCCTTACTTGCAACCTCCTCTCGAATAAACAAATTCAAACAACAAACTTATATAAGTAATATGTGTTTCACTTTTCAGTCAAAATTTAGAGTTGAATGTCATTGAAATCCAAGTTGAGTCTGTAGAATCCAGCGAGGAACTCAGCGACAAAATAACCAAAGAACAAACCAATGAGAAAGAAAATCCAAATGTCGTAACAGGTGAAAACGGCAAAAGATATGTATATTGCAACGCCTGTAACAAGAGTGTGGTTTCGGGTTCGTGGAAACGACACTTGAGGTGTCATCAAGGAGAGCGAAGGTATAGCTGTGCTACCTGCGGGTTAGCCTTCAGCGACAGCGGCAACCTCGCCCGCCACGTGCGCACACTGCATGCTCGCCAGCGCCCTCACCAATGTGCTGTGTGCCATAGAACCTTTTCGCGAAAGAGCCATCTTCAGGATCACATTAAATCACACGAACAAAAGAGAGATTACGTTTGCGATATTTGTGGTAAAGCTTCGAAATCCAACGCCGCGCTCAGGATGCATAGGAAGACGCACGATGAATTCTGTAGATTCGAATGTATGGAATGTGGATCAAAATTCAAAAGAAAAGTGGAATTAAAAGCGCACGTCACGGTCCATACTGGCGAAAAGGCCCACTTGTGTGGATGTGGGA
>DWFV01000979.1:0-12229 GCA_018246775.1 Parelbella machaon machaon
AAATTAATCTTAAGTACACGTGAACAAAACATGGAGAATTATCAATAACCGTCTCAATATTATGCAAAAGTTTAATTTTGGTTGGAAAATGTCAAATGATTCTAAAAGTTGTACGACGATACGGTTTTTTTAATCACGCGTACTAAAAACGTTATGAAAAAAAATGCGTACGTGTTAAAATATATGAGCTGATGAGAGATCTTTTTTGAAAAATGTACGTTTCCGGTTAGCAACGCCGCCTTTGGTTTTATGTAATTTAAGGGTAAAATGAAAGTATACGGCACACTATAATGTACTGCGATTTTTTTTTTTTTTTTTTTTTTGTCATTGTTTGAAGTTATAAAAAGCATATAGGTTTTATTATAACACAACATAACATAACACCTATATATTTTACCTGAAGGGACAGACACAGGAGTGTGATACATGATTCTCTAATTTTGTTATACGTTTGACCATAGTCTACTCGCAATCTACCTCATTGCCGTTCTACTTATGACACGCCTAGCAGGTAAACTCGATACATGACAATAATGACCAGTGTTTAAAGTGAAAATATTGGAACGGCTGCTTTCACTATTTTTACAATCTGTGAAGTTATTGTTCTAAATAATAAGCCGATAGCACAATAAACTTTTGTTTTAGAGGGTTGTGTAAGTAAAAGTTATTTTTTTCACAATATTTTATTGCTAAGCGCTATTGTTTGTATTATTTTGTCCCAATTTGAAGAATGTTGATGCAACACTAAGGTAGGAAGTATTAAATGAGTTATTGTCTGTGGACAAGACACTAGTACGGTGGGGTTTTGATTGTTTCATCGCTCTCTTTATAAGCGCACTCCGGTTTAGAAAATTTTGACTTTCTCATCTGGCCTATTAAATATTCTAAGTACAGTTTCTGCTTTAAAATTTTTTTTTGTGATAAACTATTGATTTAGGTAACTTAGAAATAGATATATTTCTACTTCTAACCAATACATAAACTATTTTTTTTTTCTATTGAGGTACCTACTTTAATTTATTAGCTATTTGCTCAACACAGTTAAATTCTGTTTTTCATAGTCAACTTAGCTAAAAGGATTAGAATCATACCTTCCGTCTAACATCCAGTGTGGTCCACAGAGCGTGAACCGGCCCTTTGTTACACTAAGCCCTTAATACTTTTATACCATAGTTGCTTTTTAATTTCGCTATTCGAGGTATAAAAGGGTGATTTTTAATCTTACGTCCTTAAGATTTTCTCAATTTTAAAGGTGTACGGTTCTTTTGTTATTATTCACGGGCGCATCTGTCTGACTGTAAATTTATTTTGATTTCTACAAAAACTCTAATGGAAGCAAAGAGATTTGTCTGGATTAATTTTAACCCTTTAAAAGTTCTTTTTTGTCACCAAAACCGTCTGTTATATTTTTAAACTAAAATAACAGCGTTTCATATGGCAGGATGTAGGTACTGTGATGTATATGTAAAAAAAAAATGTTATACTTACATCATATGAAAATTTTTGATCTTGTTCTAGGCTCATAGAGTCTGAATTTGGGCCTGGTGTAGGATAATAGGCTTACCGCCTATTCCATAGTCGGTCCTCTGCCTATCTCTTCGGAGATTATAGACGTGATGTTACTTTTTTATTAAGCATTCTTATCAATATAATAAACGTTTAGTGGTCCTGATTGGATGAAAATTAATATCGAGTATCATATACAATATTTTGGTAAATAAATTAAATTTTGTCTTTACCCTGATGAAAAATAATAGTATATTTTTTTGACATGTCGTGAGAAACTCACAATATATAAAAAAAAAAATTCCAGCAATGTGGGTGTTAAGAAATATCGTGTTTTTTATTTAATATGGAGTACGTGTAAGATTAAAATATCCTACGTTGGAATATATTTTAAATTGAAAAATTTTAAATAACCTATTTAGCCCAATGACTGGTTAGGACATTATATCGATCATGTCAAAAATCATTTGTTAAATATGCGACAACTTGGATGGCTTCGGAAGCTGATGAAAAGAAATTCTCACGTATGGGTATCCGCATTCCGTGTGCCCAAAGTTGGTTTTTACACATATTATATAAAAAATATCAGTATAAAATACATATTGCTTGCTTAGTATTAATATATATCTGCAATATATAACACACTGTTTTCGAATACAATTAGTTGATGAATGTAACTGTCTCGTCACCTGTAAGTATTTACTGATATTATTTACAGTGACTGACAAGCAAAAATAATAAAGAATTCCTTTCTACCAAAATATAGTTGATAAACATAAATAGGGAATTCCATAACATAGGTACAGTAAGGCGGCATATCATCACAATTTTAATGAAGTACATAGGCAGCGAATCAGTAATATTACTACATTACATTGAAATAATGGAAGAAACAAAAAGAAAATTGTATTAAAACAAACCAAAGCAGCTGATACGTTCATTCGAACGCAGTGGTTTGGGATACGCGCAGCCGATCTCTTAAAGCTCCGTAAAAAATAATTTATTGTAATAAGTCGTCGTGAACATTCGCCACCGCTCGGCTCATCTTACCCCGCACCCTTCACCTCTACGGAACGTATATTCAACACGACTGCAATGCCTCTACAAGCATTCAGTTGACTCGCCGCAGCGTCGAGGTACGGGCGCGCCACTCGACGTTCCGAACGGACGAACGTTTCAGTGATCGCACGCTTATCACTTCGCGTTTTAAAAACAACTTACGAACTTAAAATAAATTTCACACATTTCGGCTGTTTTATCACAGTAGAATATCGTTAAAAATAATTCTGTGTCAACATTAACTTAGTGACTGTTTTTATAACGTATGGACTAATGTGAACTGTTACGTGAAAAATTTGTTTACGTTTCCAACTGCACGTTGGACTGTTAAAATTATCTCATCATGAGCATCGTTCATATCACAAGGACTATATGTTAAATTGACCGGCATAAAGTTCTAAATTGATGGATACTTCACATCCGGCTGGGGGAAGCAACACACGAATGCCGACGGAAAAAACATGACACTGAGCTTTCCGTGTCTTGTTTTCCTTCTTCCTTGATATTTGATTTTTATCATAATGGCTGTCCAATTCGCATCTTTAAGAAATCTACATTTTGGACAAATCTTGTTTTGGTTTGTTGTTGGACTAAGTGTGGCTAATCAGAGCTCGTTGCCCCTGAAATACGAAGCTCCTGATGATTGTCAATGGTGGCTGCGAGGACCAAATGATGCTCATGAAGTGTCTCTCACGTGTAAACTTCGTACAATCAACAGTGAGTTCGACACGACGAACTTCAGCGTGATACCATCGGAACACACGACCTCATTGAGGATAGAGTGCAATGAAGAAATGATGTACAAAAGCTCATTAGATGATCGTAGTTTTGCACATTTAATAAAACTACGTGAACTTGTTTTGGATAACTGTAAAATTGGAAGATGGCCGCCTGGTGTGCTGTCCGGATTAAGAGACCTCCGAAATTTAACGATCCGAACGAAAAACACTGAGTGGGCAGCTATGAGTTTGGAGATAGCATCAGAGAGCTTTACGGCTGTTCGACAGTTGGAAAAGCTGGACCTCAGTTTTAACAACATTTGGTCTTTTCCTGAAAACTTGTTTTGCCCGTTGACTAATTTAGTATACTTAAATGTGTCATCGAACAGACTTCAAGATGTAAGTGATTTAGGCTTCCGAGAACGAGCTATGCATCAAGCATTGATAAGTGAGCAGGACGCCCCAGCACCGTCATCAGCGTCGCTGTCTCACATTGCATGCTCACTAGATATAGAGGTTCGCGATGCATCTAGTAACCATTTTGTCTTGATGCCTGAAAATGGTTTTATGGCACTTCGAAGACTCAAGGAGCTTCATATACACGATAATGAAATATCCATGGTTGCTGACAAGGCGCTCTCTGGTCTAAAGCAACTGCAAATAATAGATTTATCTAATAACAAAATTGTCGCCCTTCCGCAAGATCTCTTCAAAGACAGTAGACCTGTTATCAAAGAAATTTATCTACAAAATAACTCAATAAGTGTGCTTTCACCGAGTCTTTTCGCTAATTTAGATCAATTGTTGGCGTTGGATTTATCTAATAATCATCTAACTAGCACATGGATAAATGAAAATACATTCACTGGTCTGATAAGGATGGTACTGTTAAATTTATCTAATAACAGATTGACGAAGCTCGACCCCCGAATTTTCAAAGACCTTTATACTTTGCAAATCTTAAACATTCAACATAATATATTAGAAAGCATTGCCGCTGACACGTTCGCACCGATGAACAACTTGCATACGTTGATTTTATCATACAATAAAATATCCCACATAGATGCATATGCCTTAAACGGATTATACGTATTGTCTTTATTGTCTATAGACAATAATCATCTCGAGGAACTTCACCCTGAGGCATTTCGAAATACGTCTTCGCTGCAGGATTTGAATTTAAATGGAAATCGTTTGAAGAAAGTACCTATAGCACTAAGAAATATGCGATTGCTGAGGACTCTTGATCTGGGAGAAAATCAGATAACATCATTAGAAGAGCCTGGCTTTGTTGGGTTACATAATGTTTACGGTTTACGTCTTATTGGAAATAAAATTGAGAATATCAGTAAAGATGTTCTTTCCGATTTACCTACTTTACAAATTCTAAATTTGGCTCGTAACAAGCTCAAGCATATAGACATGAATGCTTTTGAGACATTAACGAATTTACAAGCCATTAGACTGGATGCAAACCAACTCACGGATATCCAAGGGCTTTTTGTAAATATACCGTCTCTGTTGTGGCTAAACGTGTCAGATAACCAAATAGAGTGGTTTGATTATGCCGTTATTCCCGCTGGACTTCAATGGCTGGATCTTCATAGCAACAACATCAAAGAATTAGGAAATAACTACCGTCTCGATAAAGAACTGCGACTACAAACATTAGACGCTAGTTTTAACAAAATGGCAAAAATATCTACATATTCTATTCCCAGCAGTGTCGAGCTTCTGTTCTTGAATGATAATCAAATTACGCAAGTTGAAGCTCAAACTTTTGTTGGAAAAACCAATTTAACGAGAGTCGATTTGTATGCAAATCAGATAACTAGCATGGATCTCAATGCGCTTCGTCTAACTCCGGTCGATCCAGGGCGGCCCCTGCCCGAATTTTATATTGGAGGAAATCCCTTTCAGTGCGACTGTACGATGGAGTGGTTACAACGTATCAACAAACTTGATCACCTTCGTCAGCATCCTAGGGTAATGGACTTAGAGAGTATATATTGCAAGTTACTCTATAATAGAGAAAGGACTTATATTCCACTTATAGAAGCGGAATCATCTCAGTTTTTGTGTACCTATAAGACTCATTGCTTTACTCTGTGTCATTGTTGTGATTTTGATGCGTGTGATTGTGAAATGACGTGCCCGTCGAACTGTACGTGTTATCACGACCAACCGTGGTCAGCAAATATTGTGGACTGTTCTGCAGCCGGCTATTCTGAGATACCTAACACTATTCCTATGGACGCTACTGAACTATACTTAGATGGTAACAATTTCGGTGGTTTAACAAGTCACGCTTTTATCGGACGTAAAAACCTTAAAATATTATATGCTAATAATTCTAATATCGATGCACTTTACAACAATACGTTTAGTGGACTAAAGCGCTTAACGGTGTTGCATTTAGAAAAGAACAATATAAAAGAGTTACTCGGTTTTGAATTGTCTCCCCTTGAGAATTTGCGAGAGCTGCATCTACAAGACAATAAAATACATTACATCGACAATCGAACTTTTATGGAGTTGAGACATTTGGAAGTATTGCGCTTAGAAGGGAATAGCATTTACAGCTTTGCTGTGTGGCAATTCACGATGAATCCCTATTTGGTAGAGATAAGCCTTTCTCGCAATCCGTGGTCATGCGACTGTCAGTACATACATAAATTTCGAAATTGGTTCAAAAACAATCTCGGTAAAGTTGAAGACTCTGATAAAATCACGTGCGTATTTGACAATGTAACGAATACGGTGGGACCACATATGTCCGACTTTAACTCCACAATTTGTACAAGTCACGTCGGAGGAAGCTCATCTATAATTGAAAATCAAGTCATAAATGATTATCTGCCGTTATTACTGATATCTCTCTGTGTATTTGTAATAAGCTCCGCCTTAATATGCGGCATGTTTTACTGGCGACGTGAGCTACGAGTGTGGGTTTATTATCACTGCGGATTTAGGCTGTGTTATAAAAATACTGCTTTCGACGACGAAGCCGATAAAGATAGACTATTCGATGCGTACATCAGTTACAGCGTGAAAGATGAGGCGTTTGTCGCTCAGATGCTAGCGCCCGGCCTAGAATCGTCTGACCCGAGTTTTCGACTGTGCCTACACTATCGCGATTTCAATGCGTCGGCTTACGTAGCAGATACGATTGTAGAAGCCGTAGAATCTTCAAAAAGAACAATCATAGTTTTATCCAAAAACTTTATCAATAATGAATGGTGTCGATTTGAATTTAAAACGGCTTTGCACGAAGTTCTGAAAGAGAGACGAAGAAGACTGATAATAATATTGCTAGGCGAGATACCGAGCAGAGACATCGATCCTGAATTGAGATTGTGTTTGAAAGCGAATACGTGTATAGAGTGGGGTGATAGGCAATTCTGGCAAAAACTGAGGTTCGCGATGCCGGACTTAAGGAAATGCCAATATCATCGTTCAACTGTGAATATTTACGCGTCGGTGTCGCCGGTGGGGGCCGGGCGGGCGCCGGCGCCGCCCCCTCCGCCGCCGCCCGGCAAGCTGCCGCCCTTGCTGGCGGACGGGCTGGCCGACCGGCTGGGTATGCCGGCCGGAGTCCACGCACGCGACCCACATCCCCACCGCATGCCACCGCACGCGCAGCTCTGGGCGTAGCGTATGCTCCAACGCAGGTAATGAACTGCAGCGCTAAAGCGTATTAGTCCAACAAAGTGATAATTGTGCTTAAGATTTTCGCTATTTGTATAAAAAATAGGATTTATAAAACTGCATTTATTTGTACATAGAGAATTGTTTTCCTAATTTCTGCGATAATATTTATAGGTTTACCGATAGGTCGTTGTACATATTCGTATTATGTTTCGAAATAATTTTATTTAAGAAAAATATTGATGGATTGCTTAAATTATTATAATGCCAAAGTTTTAAACTTACAATACCTACTGATTGTACAGATACATTTATTTTCAAATGTTAACTGAACTACTGTCATTAAGAGAGAATGTAAATATTATGATTTCATTTTTGTATATAGAATGTAAATATGAAAAAAACATTATTATCTAAAAGAAACCGAAATATACACATTTCAAATTTTATTTTGTTTTGTTTCATTTATTTTTACCATTTCTTGTTATTTTTACTTTTTGTTTGTTTATTTGTTTTCAACACGACCTTCTGACAACACCTACACTATACAGAATTAATATCAGGAAGAACATTTATCCATTGATAACGCTACCCCATTTAAAATTACCGCAGTATCTAATAAAACATTCATCACAAAACCTCTTAGTACCATTAAGTTCCAAAATTCATTGAATAATAATGAACTTTGCCACCGACATCGGTACACTGTTCTGAAGTATGCAGAATTATGTTATTTTATCAACTACACAAACATTATTGGAAATTAAAACCTTTTAGTATCTAATTCTCAAACTTTACCAATTATAGCTCAATCTATTAAACTATCCATCCACTAGAAAATTCATATAGGAATTGAATCAGTTTTAGTAACACACCCTCCTTTAGTAACTATATATATGCATATATGCCTTGTTATTTTTCATTATTTTCTAATATTTTGACAAAACTAGAGTACATGAATGCGATGTTGATTCGAAACAATAATAATTACACATTTTATTTTAATTCCGGGAATGACTCTATAATAGTATTTCAACGTAAGAAATTGATAAAAACGGTCACGCAACATTTTACGTACATACTCGTAACATTTTGTTATTTATAGGGCATAATAAGACAATTTTCCTAAACTTGAACAAACATTCAAAGCATTCGAAGTAAAACGTCATAGAACTTCGTACAAATGTAATGGTTTTATGAAGTGGGATTAGAATTCAAAGCAATGTTTTAAACAACTCCACGGAACTAAGGCTGTAAAGTTTCCTCAATATGCTAAAAAGGTAATTACAAAGACAAATTTACTTACTTGGAGGAACGGCAAAAGATGTTTGATTAGTTAAGAATATTTTGAGGCGAAATAACTCTGAAAACGCCGGGTCTTAGCTGAGAGAATTCTTAATTTTCAGTTTTTACAAGCATAGTCTCAAACTACGGGTACGTAAGTTCAATTAACTACGAAGCGTGGAAGCCTATTTAACGGAAACCTCTTCTTAATTTAGACAATCGGATAATAATAATAGAAAAATGACAACAATTTAATCATCTGATTTATGATTTAATTGAGGCTGTACCTAATGAATATTAATGATAGATATTTCAAATTTTCGTTCGCTTATATCTTAAAAATTATATTATATATCAATTACATACCAAAGCATAAGTACTATAGAATAGCAATCATACATAATGGAGATTAGTCAGTTGCAGATGTACATTCGAATTTCTGCCTTCATTCGTTAAACTTAATATTTTTTGTTACTTTGAAAACTACACGTATTGAGACATAAAGCAGGAATATTAGTTTTTGTAAAATCTCACAACATTTAAATATTCGGTTTACAACTTCAATTAGAATTATGAGTGACATTAGCCCGGTTATAATTCCCATATTATAAATACGCATAACTTACTTAAATAACATAAAATTTCAAAAATACTCAATTAGATAAGTCTTTCAAAATTGTTTATTAATTCTACCTCCATAACCCACCATCACAAAATTTCCTCATGCAATTCCTCACTTGTCAGCAAATGCCATTAGGTATTAAGTTCGATGTTTGTAACAACTTTATTATAATATGCCACCATAAAGAGTTGAAATAAAATAATTGACATATTATATTGTTACTTCAATTAAGTTTTCTCTACACCTTTGTGACCTAGAATGATTATTATAATAATAAATAAAGAGATGGGTATACGATAAATCAAACTCAGTAGAATCATTATCATTGTGTCGAGATTAAACCCTATAATGCCTTTAGAATTCAAATTATAATATAGATAAGCTGGTCTTCATCGTCGAGTGTTCAAGGCCGGTTGTCTTTAGGCGGTAATCCCGACTTTGTCCTCTGACCCAGTTACTGAGCAAAACATTACAGATGTTCCAGAAATTTCCAGTACGTACTATGAATAGAAATGGATGGGGAATCAAATGAAAAATGTTAAAAAATTTGCTATAACAGTTTTACAATAAGCTTTTTTTTTAAAATGTGACAAAATTAATTTTCAATTTCAAGAAATAGGCGAGAAAGCCACAAATATATTTATATCCAGTAAAAAACATTGACGCTTTTAAAGTGAACTCTAAATTTCTGTTTTGGCAACTTGTTTGGTCAAAAGCAAGGAAACAAGAGAGATTATGAAAAAAACTAACATATTTTGCCCATAGCAGATACTATATCGACAATTTATTCCTAATACTTGAACTGTTATAAAACTGTTACCAGTACTATACATTTTAAATCATATTACGTGTATTTTTATATATGACAACACTCACGAACAGATTCAGAATATATGGCATATGAATAGCATTATAATTGATTAAAAACATAACTAATTTACATTGTATTAAACGAATACTTACCTACATAAACTTAGGAATAAGCACACATATATTTCAACTCGGTGGACTCTTGGATATGCAATTACTAGTTATAATTCGTTTATATATCTAAATCAGAAGTAGTGTCATATATTCAACATAATTTAAAACAACATGCACTTAATTTGCTCGAGTTACGTAGGTACGATAATGTTACGAAGGACTCATCACAATCATTAATTCTCTTAACACTCCACCGTTGGACACTCAGAATATGTAGAGTTATCGCAGTCCCTTACCATGTTAAGATACAGGTATTAAAATATGTGTCTGCCTTAAATCTATCAGTGCCAAAATATAGAGCGATCTCATCAAAAAGATGCAAGCAAATAACCGCTTTTATCCAGCTGTATCCACTTACACCCGCGGGGCGGTACCTACTCGTCAACTCATGAAAGTGCTATTATCTCGACGCGGACAAATCAAAACGAAATCAGCATCGGTTATTTTTGGCTTTCGCACCCTTATCAAAACGACAGCGAGCGACGGGTCAGCATAGAAATAATGGGGAAACTTGTTTTTACGATCCCAAAGCGAGAGCGGACAGTGTGTCGCATCATTTTATCAGATACCGTATATTTATGTCTCTCGTGTGAATAAATGTAGATAACACCAAAGATTGGTCAATGGCTCAGCTATGGGCGGTTCGAATGTTTAACACATTCTTTTCGTGTTCATTTTAGATTTCTTTTTTAAAAATAAACCCGTTGCTGCCATTCGTGAAAACTTGTCTGTTTAACGCTAGCATGGTAAGCTTTAAAGTACTTGAATCTGCATAATGCATTGCGTACTTGAAAGGAATTTGCCATCTACGCGAAATGTAAGCCAGTAAGAATTACAGAAAATTGTTCCATTTGCATGGACGCTATTATCCATCACTTGTATATATAAAATTATTCAGTAATTAATTAATGATATATATAAAATTATTGTTAATTAATGGTATATATAAAATTTATTTATAAAGATTTACGTATGTCCCATTATATTAAGCTAATGGGTCATATCCTTACTGATTGTAAACGATATTGTACAAATATGATTTTGTTCGAAAATTACAAATTAGTTTTAATAAAAAAAACTCATACGATTTTTAATTTATGTGCACTGAGAAAAATAAAGGAACAATTAACTGCACTTGAGTATATTCATACTTGATTTAGTACTCGCCAACTGGCGAGAACGTTAATCAATCCAACTGGCTTATTCCCAACGTATCAAATGAATGGATAACCGCTTGGTAACACAAGGACCTAAGACCTTGTAACTTTAGAACGCTGCCTCGGGAACCCGGAATCGTTACATGCGAACATATTCTCGCCTAATAGTACATAATTTCTTTTTACAGTTTAATTGAGTTGGTAGACGTCTTTTATCTTTAATATTATTAACGGTGTATATTATTTGACATTCATTTGTTCATAACCAAAAATAAAATGAATGTTGGTATATAGTTATTTACGAGCGTGTCACAGCTTATTTAAGATTAAACAAATGTATATGAAAGCTCTGCACAATTTAGAGACAAGTAGTCAAATTTTCTACTTTCTCCTTCTAATTCCTTAATAAATGTATGGGAAAGAACGCAATTTGCAATTTAATCAATTAATTTTGCAAATTAATCAAAATAATCTATATATTATGAGTTACAAGGCTTACTTGATATAAACTAGCATTGTTCACCTATAAAGCATCATTTATATTGGGTTTATATACAAAGGATTCAAATATTATACCTATGTAATTAAACTTGATATTTACTTAGTGTGGAAATTACGAGAACAATGAATAATGGAATTAGTTTTATAATTTAAGTTAGTTTATTGTTTAAAAGGGATAGCCGCAGAGATAGCATTATCTGGTATAAAATGTAGTTCTGAACGTTTGTGTGCTCTAACTGAATATTACAAAGCCACAAGTATGTCCCCGAGTTCGGAATTCAGTCACTGAGGGTTGAATATTTGATGTCGTATAATTTTATGAATCTTAAGTTTGTAATCGGTAATTCTGTTCTACTCTAAAATTATGCTTCAATGAAATAAATATATGTAGATCACACTTTAGTACATTTTGTAATAGATTTGTTCACTTTGCTCTTTGAAAAAATACGTAATTTAAACAATAAATACGTAATGTAAAATAATGTAAAAATACGTAAATTAAATAATAAATACGTAATGTAAATCAATGTATACGACATAATTATTAGTAAAGAATAAAAAACATCATTTAATAGATACTAATACTCTTCTTATTAATTTTTAAATTAGCTATTAAGTCTGGAAATGGAAATTACAAATTTCTAGTAAATATTAGTACTGTTGGGCCATTAGGATAAAATAAAAGTTAGGTACTTGAGAGAAAAAATTAACGACATTATTCCTAATTTAAAACACAATCTACAAAT
>DWFV01000980.1:0-12228 GCA_018246775.1 Parelbella machaon machaon
ACTGAACAGTTACGTCACAGTAACTTCATAATAATATATAATTAATGCACATGTACCTAGTGGCCGTATGTATCGAATCTTTACATACTGTAAATACATATCAAATAATATATAAATGTATATTACAGAAATAATTATAAGATACTCTAATATCTTTCTAATTCTCAGAAAATCTCACGCGCCATTAACCACACGCACTGTGATTAGAGGGATTTCATTTTTGCATTTGACAGGATTGTGTCTCCACCCGGAACGCGTTAATAAATGATTTGATTGGACAGCCGCACCTATATTTTTGGATCACTTACGCGCATATGACGTCTGCGTACGTCATTAAAATGATGCCACGCACGAGAATTTACACGGACGTCCTTGGAACTAGATAAATAAAGAATAAGACAGAAATGTATTAAAAAGTTTAAGATGTTTTTTCCAGATTCCTTCTATCGTTACATATCTATTTTTAATATAATTTTTTACTATCAATAATTGTTAATTTTTATAATTCAAGATTTTAAAAAATGTAAGCCTCAATAGCATTTTAAAACGATGTGTGAGAATCTCTACATACATTTATAACACAAATTGGTAATAGGTGTAAATAATTTTAACAATCACTTTTTGTGTAAAAATCATCAAGTAAATATCACAAAAGAAAAATTTACATTTGTGACTGTTTTAAACTGTCATTAAAGCAGGCATTTTAAGTTTATCAATGACGTATTTAATTTTAAAAATAATGTTTAAAAACTACTTAATTTATTATAGTGATATGGTTTACAGTTAACTTAACAGACTTGCGATAAAGGAATGCTTTTTAAAAAATTTAACCGGATTTCCGTCCGGAAAATATTTTAGTTGTATATGGATAATGTAGTCGCAAAGTTTATGTGATTCATACCACGTGCTGTGATGCCTTGTAGGAAAAAGCTAATGTCTGGTACATTTTTATGCCGGTGTAAACGTTCAGTCTAACCCAGATTTACTATCTAGACGGTCTATAAAAAAAAGCTTATAACAAAAGAAATCATTAACTAACGTGAATTACAGAACACCGATCAATTTTTTTTGTTAAAATGTTGAAGGGCACTTTATTGATTTTTAACATTCAAAATTTAGTTTCCGCTTTCTAGTTTAGTCATCACTCGTTAGGGGATATAATTCTGACTAAATCGTACATGAAAATTTATATTTCATAGTGGTCACTAAAGCTGTCGTGAGATTATATGTTAGGAGTAACATAATGTTTAATGTACTCACTGTTGCAAGCAGAGTTATAGTCATCTTCCTTCTGCATGTACGGCGTATTGTCCTCCATGGGGGGATACGGCACGAACCGGGGCAGCATGATGGAGGGTGCGGGGGAGGGGGAGCGCTGCTTGCTCAGATTGAGCGGCGCGTCTGGGTCTTGTGGTGGGGGGGAGCGCGCGCTGGCCGTCAGCTGTGCCAGCTGAGCGGTAGCTGGCCAAGGCGACGTGGGCACCACCTGGAAACAAATCTTAATTAAACCTTCGACATTAACACACAGACATTACGCGATCTGTAACTCAGACGAAGTAATTGTGTAGGTGTCAATTACAAAATTATATTTATAGAATTAAGTTTGATTATTAATCACATGGGAACGTTTTACTTTGTGTACGAGTACAGCTTCCTCGTGTTGATATATGTAACAAGTTATTAAAAGACCGCGCAAAATGTCGTAAATTTGAAATGGAAATTGTCTTTACATTATAGATATATCTATGATCTAGGTATATTCTGTTACTGTTGCCAACGGATTTCCGTGGGTATGTATTATAAGTGGAAATATTTGACTATGGCCGATATTTCCTCTGCCAGTAAATTATGCTATGTATTTAAGGCAGTGAAAGAGTTTTATTATCAGGTGACTTTTGATGTTGTATTGTTAATGACAATCAAAATCCTTAATTATATGTAAAAAATCCTTCCTGTGCGCAGAAAAACCTATTCCCGTGGGTAGATAAACTCTTCGTCAGCAATCACTCACCTGTCACCTATGACAAGTTAATGTAGACAATTTGATTCTAAAAGGCAAGCATTAACATTATTTCTGTGTTAATAAAGCCAACGTGTCAATATCGGCAGCTCAACAAAAACTAGTTAGAGACGTTTTTATGGAAATTGGTGGCAACTAAAACAATCACCGGTCTCATCTGGCAGCGGTGCGCGCAAAGGCTATCGTTTCGACAGAGGCGAAGCGGAAATTGCGTCAATTAATTTAGACCATCAACATCAAATGAAACGTTTATAGTCAAAAACTGGATGACGAATGCTTCGCGTGTATCGGACGCATCTAATTATAAATTTACATAACCTACGCCGGTGAGATAATTAGATCCAGAACAACTTTCGTTTTGTTCGACGTTTTCGACCTTAGCGTCTGTGATTGCGCAATTTAATTTAGATTTAAAGTAAACAGTGTCAATTATTCCGGCCCGGGATTAGCTAACGTATGGTTGTAAGTTGCGCTGTAAATAATGTCTCGTAATCATCCGCTGTTGCCAAATCGATGAACTCGGAGCATCTTCTTTTGAATATTGCTTTCTCAATAATAACATTTTAATTTGAGTGGATTTACTGCATCTTAATATTGATCGATAATACGCTTTGTTTTGTTGTTGATGTGGGTTTTGTGGTTTTTTTTATCATATGATAGGCTAGCGTTTGGCCGTGATCCCGCCTGATGAAAAGCGCAAATGCGTCCTGGGATAGAGCTCGCTCGTCTGGTAAGACCCTATTCACCATTGTTTGACCAGATGTCCAAGTTTTACAAGATAGCTTTAGACGAAGATAAACACTATATTAAAACCGATATGTCTACATATATGAGTTCCTCAAAATCCTCTTTGCTACAGCAACATATGTACATATCTATCAAGGCATTCTGTGGTACGCTTACGTTGCCAGAAGGCGGCTGCGGTCTCATTTGCTCCAATAATGGCAAGAGCGCGAGCGGAGGTCCTGGATACATTGAGTGCTGACCACGCCGTACCATCTCCTGCCGACGCATATGTTCTTGCTGTAATCTTTGCAGCTCCAGTTCCGCTGATACATTTCCAATGTTCTGTGGACAAAAGAATAATGTCAGATTTTATTATCTTGCACAGGTCACTAAAAAGACTATGTAAATAAGTAGTGCTTATTCGTCGTGTAAATGAATTGTATGAAATTCTTAACATTCATGTGGCAAACTGTGATCTTAACCCACCCTCAACGGTGGAACTAAAAAGTTGAAAAAAAATATGTCAATATTCTGTTGCGGACACTGCTCTCCGCGCAACTGGAAGAAGTCCAGAGCTTAATATACGACGTCGCACCAGAGAAGCTTTTAATGAATATGCTTTGGTTGTAATTCTGTCACGCAGCAGCATTTAATCCGATATAAATGTATGTAAAAAGAAGTTACGATGTCTATTTGATTACTCTATAAGATACCGTTTATTTAACATACCCGTCGAAGTGTGGACACGGTCAATTTATCACAAGGCGGTCATCCCAACCAAAAGCAAACTACACCCAGAGTTGCTTAACATTACAGATCGTTTATAATTTTCAAGGGCGTGAAGGCCACGAGCAGTTTTAGTCTAAAATGACTAAAGCAACAGCTGATTTTCGCAGTTTTGTGTCCGGTTTGTGTTAAAAACGCAGTTTAAATTATTTTTTTAAGTCTATTGAAACAATATAACAATCAGTACTTAGGATTGTAAAATTACATCTTCGTAAAACGAAACATCCCTAGCGGTACATTATCAAGTACTCCACACATTTCGCTACAACAAGACAAAAGCTCGCATAACGACCGGTCCTTAAATTGCTGTATTTTCGGCAATCAGTCTCAACGAGAGATCTTTCTGCGCGAAATTTGTTCTTCACGATATATTGCACACTTAAGTTCCTTCCACGACAAAGAGTTCCTGAAATGTGGGCACAAATCAACCGAAGGGGACGCTCACTAAATCTTAGCGCCCATAAACAGACTTCCAAAAAAGAAAACTCCGATTAATTGCGCGGGAGACGTGACGAATACTACAATATACATTTTATCGGCTCTTCATTAAGGGCTTATTGAATTGTTAATGGCTGTACGTTATAAGGTGACGAAACCGAAACAACTCGACGAGCCGTATTTCCGGACGAGTGACAACGCTTTAAAGAGAATTATGAAAAGGAATCGCGAACTATAAACAGTTCCTGTGACATTACTTTTAAGTGAAAGATGGCCGTCGAACGTTAAAAGGGAAAAAGCGCTAATGGAAGACAAAAGCGAATGCATAAATAAACATGACATAATCGTGCGAATAAAAAGAGCGCGTTGAGCGGTTGTAATAGGCGCTCTGAACGATCCGCGGAGGCCGGAGCGCCACTGGTAATCGACCAAGTTTTTCCATCGGCAGACAAATTGCCGTCATAACCGAACGGATTAAACTTTTTATTAAAAACAACAAACTGCGCATAATGTATGGCTGTAATCGGCAAGGGACAGATGTTCCCGAATAACGTGTGCGATTTATCTAATGTAAAAAGACTTTTATTTAATAGCTTCGCCGAGATGTCCTAGCAATTGGCGCTTATATTTTACAGGCGGCAGTCGTTCTGGCGTTTCGACCGCATTTTGATAGCGTTATTAATGTAAGAGATGACATAAAAATGCGATTTTTGATCGAGTGGACCAGCTGCGACGTAACAATTTATTGTAGTTCACGCGCAGGTGGGATCGTCGGAGTTGAAATTATTGGAGATGGAATGTTTGAGACGCTTAGAAGAGTTTAGTGAATGTCGTAAAATCGATCGGATAATAGCCGTTCCGCCAATAGAATCTCTTGGGCGGGACGCGGCGCGTACGCACCGATGTCCCATCAATAAAGATGGTTGGCTGTATAAATAAACTAGAAGACATGCACTATGTGTCACTGTGTCCTTGGCACTATAACAGTGCGGGGACGAGTTTCATAATACGATATAATGCGGCTACTTAGAAGATTACTCCAGTAGACTTCATTCACGGATTCAGTTGAATTTCTGAACACTCAATAAATCGTCATTAAGCTATTGTCAAATGCCAAGATGAAGTATAAGAGAAACAGATGAAAGGGTGGATTATGTAGAAGCATACATCAAAAAGTAGATACTTGAGGAGTTTAATATTGTAGCGAGAACTGACAAAGAGATCAGAGCTGACGACCGGACATACCATGACATAATTTATAAAGCCGGGAGCCCATATCAAAATAGTGTAATCCTAGTTTTTGATCATAACACACGCGATTTTAATGCTTGCGTCGATCGAATTAAGATTCATGCGGATAACAAGCGGACATTTTGTGAAAATACTCTGAAAGATGTATAATGAAACAGACGTCACATTGACGTAAGAGATGCAAAATCTTGGATGAAATCATAATATTTACTGTCACTAGTCGACATGTCCTCATTCCTAGATATATTATTCCAGTCATCGAATTAGATTTTGTTGCTCGATTATTAGGAAAGCCCCAACGAATATAGCCCACATCTAAAGGATTGTATTTAAATGAATTATATAGTCGTAAAGTTATTGACTCGTGTTTTAACAAGAACAAATATGTTTTTTTTTTTCAACATTTTCATAAATATCATAATTATAACGGATTTTTCAAAAGTGTATCAGGTTTTTGGAATTGTTTTTGTATAAAATACATATGTTTTTCGTGTAACACGTCCTACATATTTATGTAGAGTTCGTTTTTTTACACGGATGTCCTATTTTATAAAGAAACTTGTCAAAGCAGATCTAACACCTCTGTCGCAGTTACATATTTTCTTACACATAAGTAAAGTAATTTAAAACATTTGTGTTCTGAAACGATGACAATTATTAAAATTGAAATTTTACTAATTATCATCTTACAGTTAATTTTTGAGTATCTATAGATGAATGAGAAATAGGTTTAGGCAAGCAAAATATCAAATGTAAGTACGAGTGAAGGTTAGATAACTCTATTAAATAAATATTATAAATATATATAGGTAATGTAATAACAGGTGCACTTTAGTACAAATATCTCTACGTTTCCCCAGAAAGGAGAAAAAGAGAATAGATGATCTAGAAAGATGATGCTGACTTAAAGTGCTTCTAGTATCATGAATTGAGTTCCGAAGAAATGTCTTCATACTTCAAGAACATATCAAGTAGTCCCACGGTAGTAAAAATCCTTAAAATTTTCAATGCCTCTTAAGAGAAGACCATAGCTACAGCGGTAATTATCGATAGGCAACCTGGAGATAATTGACCAGCGCGGATAAGCGTGAAGCTATGATCTGACCAGATCAAAATTTTTGTAGGCGGCCTCTAGCAATGACTGCCAACAGTGAAAGACGGCAGGAAATTGCGAGACGAGTGACATCTAATGAAAAATAGCGGCCACGACTCTAGCGACAAGAGAGTACTGACCGACGTACAGTATAATATGGGTAAGAATGAACAACATTTTTACGTTGCATTTTATAACTACATATTTACACTGATATTAACGTGTAAAAACGTAACATCACGTCTATAATCCTCGACGGGCCAGGCACGGGAGTGTAGCATACTTTCACATTCCACCAGTTACGTTTGCGTCCCACCATGGAATAGTTAGTGAGATTATTGCTATACACCAGGCACAGATCTAGACTACGGGCCATTAATATAACCTCTATACAATAATATAACTAAGAGCTAAGAAACTGATATAGAGATAGATATGCTTACTCATTCTTTGTGATATATTAACAGATTTATTTTCTATAAATAGCACGTAAATTTTAAACTTCACAATCACAGCTACTATGTATTATAGATAATATTACGTTCATTGCATGGACATAATGTTATACTAAGCGTTACACAGATGTGTTTTGATGAATCCTAACGAAGATTGTTCGCTCCCACTATAAATAGATTATGTTTTAAAAACATAACATGTGTATTTGATAACGGTACATTTTTTATGGCGTATTAGTGACTCATTCCCCTACTTTGTAAGTGTTGATAATTTAAATAATGCCGATAAAAGGCTGAACCGTCCCGCGGGTGATACAAAGGGCGGCGCGGTGCGCGAAGCGATGACATATCAAAACGAATCGCTAATGCACAAAGCCTGGCTTGGAGAGGAGTGGAGTGGTCCCGAAACGCATTTTATATCAGAATTGGCAGCATTCTAGCGTTATTTTTGTATCATACTTGGCGACATTCATGTATGTAGTGTAATTTTGGTCATAATTCATCATATCATAAGAGAATATTTTTAACGCAACATCAAGCCTGTAATCACTGAAGATGTAGGCAGAGGAGTATAGGAATAGATAGCGAGTCTATTGCCATACACCGGACACAGATCCAGACTCCGAGCCACTACTAGAAAATCAAAGTCAGAAAAATCCAATCGTTGAAACAGTACAAAGTAGTCAACAGACAAAAAATACAAATTATGTAGTAATTATGTACAGAATGGAAAAGTGGCACTTAAGTGGCAAATACTACACTTCTCTGCCTACCCCTCCAGACAAATACAGGCGTCATCCTATGTTACATATAGAAAATTCAATCGTTCTTCATGTGTAGGTACCACGAGCAACGCGAACTGCAATAATAGTTGGAACGATTATCTCTTTTAAAATAAACGCGCATTTACTCACAGCAGCAAGTGATGAGGCAACTCCATTCCTCTCGTTTCGAATGCGTTTTAATATCGAGAACAGATTGCACAATGACGCTGTGAATTAATTATTACGTACCGTTGCAGCGAAGACTCGTCCACGATCGCGCGATTAGCGAGATGACCTAGCTGCGTGCGAATCTGGCCAAACACAGCCGCAGGTACATACTACACTTAACCTTGCTGCTCAGCAGCAATTTCTAATGTCATACTATTTGAGATTTCCGAAGTACATTTATTTCCCTGAAATCTTCACTATCCCTGTCTTCTGAAGAAGAAAATGTACAAGGAGAGGAGATTGATCTAATTTCTCTGATTAAGCGTTTTGAAAATGGTATAAAATATTCATTAGGTACATATAGAAATATAGATGGGCCGTTTTCAGTTTGATATATGTAATCATTTATGTACTACTATATGTCAAACCGAATTTTAAAAAAAATGGAAATTTGTCTATGGCACGTCGTACTGGAGGGTATGAGTAGTTAATCTCGGTAAGCACAGCATATTATGTAAGCAACTGCACACATTGGTTTTAACCGATATGCTCTTCAGGGCAGCAATATAAAAGACTACCGAAGCTTTCAAGCGTCAGAGTGTGATGGATGAATTAGGAGATGAACCCGACTTTCGAATGCCGTTTCGCTGAGACTGACCTCACGTTTGGTCTCGTTGACCACACTCGCGCAAGTACTACGTTACAGGGGATTGCAACCTAAGGCTATTTTTACATTAATAATAATAATAATCTTTATTCATGGAACATGGTTTACAAGATTACATTAAATATATTTGTGTTCATAATAAGACAAGTCAGATGCTATTATATTGAGTATTTCTGACAACTCCTGGAATTACGACATTTAATTTAACAATGACTTTTAGCTGCGATCAATGAGTTACTTCTCTAGGTAATATTTTGGGTTACCGCATGGTTCAATTTTATCCATTTGTAGTCCAAACACAGCTGTAAAGGAACTGCTGTTGAGTCGTAGTCATAGATATTTTGAATGAACAATCGTAGGCACTGAACTGAATCGAAAATACTGTCTCATTTAAATTGTTTACATTCATTGTACCTTTAAATAATTGCGCATTTACTTCAAAGATATTATTCGAATTCGAAATTAGTTTAAAAAAAGAATGTGTAATGTATATTTTTCATTAGATACCTACGTACAGATACGTTGAAGATTAATATCATGTCTAAGTCGAAAACAGTTGATAACGCCTGGCCATGGTGTACCTACTTACGTTAATGCGGGATGGACTATTACATGCATAAGTTTTGACAACGGCCAATTAAACTGTCAGATGTGGCGAATGTCAGACTCGTATCTTTCATCGGATTATTCTGATGCAAATGTGCAGAAGGACATACGAGGATTAGATAGGATTTGACGTTGCTTACTCACTTGTCACTTTTCGTATACATTTTCGTGCAGAAGTGTTGGCCACCTTCTTTGTTTTCATTGTACAAAAAAAAACGATTTTTAAAAAAGGAATTTGGTGTAAATTTGTTTCTGAATTTTAAATGTTGGGAATACATTCAAAAAGGGATGAAGTACAAACTAAAATGCTATACATGAAAATATGTAATAGATTGAAAAGTATCAAACTGACTTCTTGAAGCTGTTGCAGTATTCGAAGCAAGTCATCGATTATCTAATACATAGCCATCCATAAATACATATTAACTCGGAGCGCTTATCAGCTATAGATTTCTGCCAACAATATTCTTGAGATACACAGAAGTGTCATGCGGCAGGAACAGCTATTGCTCACGAGTTTTGATAGGAAATGTCTACGAGCTACGATTTCGAAGACGATTGCTAAATCTTCTATCGATACGCCTTCGTGAAATGAACGTGCAAACATTTTGACAAGGACCAATTAAACTGTCGTGTGTTGCGAATGTCGCTGTACGCGCCCCCCGCCCGACTCTCCGCGGGACGCCGTCAGACTTGCGAGAGATAAATCTCCCTCATGTTATTGTGATGCACCATGAGTCGTGGTTTTTAATGGCCAATGCACTGATCGTATCTGCCATCAGCGATGCAGTGATTATGCGTTTTGCGTTATGTTCTCCATGTTTTATGGTGTTTGTTGTGATTATAGAATAATGAAAGGAAATACGTTTCAAGCTATTGGGTGTGTCATGAGTGTATTAAAATGTTTTCAAATATATTTTATTTAAATTGTTTCAATGTACTGTCGGTGATAATGGCCTCACGTTCGATGGTTTATTGGTAACCTTATTGATAATTAACATCAATATTTTTTATAATATTTACTATTCAAAACACTCTCAACGTTGGGGAACGTAAAAATTAGGCAATAAAACAACATATATACAAAAAATATTACAATTTATACATACATTCAAATTAAATTGACTACCGTTTGACGAATACACATCCAAATCAACTCACGAGCGAATGGAACGGCAAATCAAAAAACTTTTAATGCAGACCCTCATTATTCAGTCGCAAACAATCAAACATAAGCACTCGAAAAGACACAAGTCAAGGCGAGGGGGCCGGAGTGCGTACTGTTCAATGGGCCCCAACGACCAAATTAGCGGTGCGGTGTGGTCGAACGCCGTCCTCGCACGTGCTGCGTGGGCTCGGCAAACTTTGATGGCGTAATCAGTGTCTTACATCGACAATAAAAGATTGCAAATGTATACAATGTACTACAAATGTATAGATTTGTAATGTTAAATCGTATTTATTAGTGGGACGTGTTTAATGTAGAATGTCTTGTGTCGAAGGAATCCGCTTAGGTTACACTGGTGTGTATTCAAAGTCGGATTGACAGTGTGTTTAGTGGTAAATTGATCGGAAGTAGATAAAATGTTCGCGCAAGATTTAGTCACAAAGTCCATCTTAGCTTGTTTATTGTATGATGCTTGAAAAGTACCATGGTCACACATCGAATCGTTGACCACACCTGACAGTACTAAGCATCACATATAGTTGATATTTTGGTTATGGTCATTGTTACGCTTAAGCCTACTGTTGCGTAAACTAATGTTCATTTTAGTTATAAAGAGCTTACGGCAGTCGCAATTTCGCAATTTTTTAGAATATAAAATGGAGTTGGTATATTTATGATTTTGTAATTTAACTAAAATTCTACTTAACCTCAATCAGTAAAGCATGGTGTGTGCTTAGGAATAAATGTAATTTTTCGTTCATTAATGTCGTTACAATTTTCTTAACATACTCTGATATTTCTCCCGGTCTACTATAGCCTGAGGGGCGCACAAAGCCGAAGTACAATGACTAAAACATGACCTTCATTGAGTGTGTGTATATACCTTATAATGAATAAAAGAATTTGAATTGAATTGAATTGTAAGGTGCCACCCGCATTGGCCTCCAAAATTACAACTATGCCTGATATTGACATACGGAAAAGAGAGGTACTCAAGGTACTAAGTACTCTCGACGTGAATAAAACCAGTGGTCCCGATGGTATCCCCGCCATAGTCTTCAAGCAATGCGCACCAGAGTTGTCTCCCATCCTCACACGCCTGTATCGCCTCTCTTTTGGATCTGGTATTGTACCTAAAATGTGGAAGCTTGCAAATGTGCAACCAGTACCCAAAAAAAGGCAATAGAGCTAACCCATCCAATTACCGTCAGTCACCTCTACTTTATGTAAGATAATGGAACATGTACTGAACAAAAGGCTGCTGGCATATTTAGAACAAGCTGATCTTCTCAGTGACTAACAATACGGGTTTGGGCAAAACCGTTCGACAGGAGATCTGCTAGTATATGCGACGCACCTTTGGGGAGAAGCACTCGAAAGACACGGTGAAGCCCGTGCCGTGTCCTTAGACATCTCTTAAGCCTTTGATAAGCTTTGGCACGAAGGTCTAATTAGCAAGCTTCCCTCATACGGATCACCACCTAGACTATCCGGTTGGATTTCTGATTTTCTGTGGAATCGATCCACAAGAGTAGTCGTAAATGGCTACTCTTCGGATCAACTGGACATTAATGCCGGTATTCCTCAGGAATCTATTCTCTCCGCAACCTTATTCCTGCTGCACATCAATAATCTCCTTGAACCTGGGGTCATTGGATACGCTGATGACAGCACGGTTACGGATAGATACTTTTCCACCGTACGGGCTAGTAAAAATGACATCCAATCTAATCGAGAGGCCTTAGTGGAGCATGTGAATAAAACCCTTGAGAGTGTCTCCAAATGCGGTGAAGCCAACAGGGTCAACTTCAACACCTCCAAAACACAGGCGTGTCTTTTCTCCGCAAAGCGGAGTCAGTTCCCTTTAGCGCCAACTTTTCAATGCGTGTCCAAACTAAATGACTCCCTTGAAGTTTTAGGTATCGATATCTCATCGAACCTTAAATTCAATGACTTAATCGAGTCGAGAGCGAAAACAGCTGCGGAGAAACTAGATATTCTGAATAGGGTGAAGCAGTACTTCACGCCCGAGCAGCTGTTGATCTTATACAAGGCACAATTTCGCTCTTGCTTGGAGTACTGCTCC
>DWFV01000981.1:0-12228 GCA_018246775.1 Parelbella machaon machaon
AAAAAACACTTGACGCAAATTGTTGCTTCTTTGAAAAATCGCTTCTGCGACTGTCGAGTGATATTTAATGATATTAGGAAATGCTTAGCAATAAGTATGACTGTGACTTTGAATTGTACAGAAGTTACTAGAACAAAAATAAAAGTAAGAAAAAAATGTTCTTTTACAAATGTTCCATTTGCTTTGAGAGTTGTTTAAATATCCTTAGATATTATTTTATTGGTATCGTCAAGCTTTGCTACATGTTACATGTATGTTTATGTATTCGTTAATGTAGTAGAAATGCAAATGAATGAGTCTTTATTTAATAGAATAGCGTGAAGTCTTGGACCGTTGGTAGACTTTGTTTTAAAGTTAATATGGTAACGTTAATACGTTCATTTTTACCACTTATATTGAATAGCCAAATAACATTCTATCATAAAATTGGTCAGATTATATGATACAAATTAAAATGCCAATTATAACCACACATGTATCAAAAACATTATAACACGATCTACGTAGATTATTTACAGCAATACATAATCACTGATCGGTATGAAATCTAAATAGCGAGTTGCCTCAATCTTCGTCATAACGCAAGATCTCACCACTTTCACTTGTAGTTTGCGTCATCTTATATAATTGTATACTTTGTTCTCGTGTCTGTGAACACTTGAACCTGATCTTGAGCTACTTACATCTCATATAACATGAATATATCATTATAAACTTACATTATATGAGATTTAGCATTGTAAAACAATGAATCTATATCGTTTATCTCGTGAAAAAACATTTCAATTCTGACCATGAACTACTTAGTCATATAACGACAATATAAAGTGGTAAAACAATGAACCTATGTTGTATGTTTTGTGAGAAAATATTTAAAATCTGAGCTTGAACTACTTAAATTTCAAATAACGTGAATATAAAGTGGTAAAAAATTTCATCTATATTGTTTATTTTGTAACAAAATGTCGCTAATCTGAGCTTTAACTATTAAAATCCCGTACAAGGCGCAAAAAAAACCGATTTACAATTGTCTGTTTTCTAATAGAGCATTTAGATAAGCGTAATATTATACGCTTACTGATTGACATACTAACTTTATCGTGAATCAGGTTTTTTTATCGGAAAAAAGGTGACTTGTAAGGCACTCAGTGTTCAGAGTGATTGATTTATTAGCTTGACTAAAAGTTCGAGAAAGATCTCAAAATAGGACTACGGTTTAAGGGAGGGCAAGGTAAGGCATACTTTCGTACCGGAACATGAAGGTGTAGCCAATGTTTCTTTTCCGTTAAAATAAAGGTATTTAAGTCATTAACAGAATATCTTTTCCAAATGTCAATAAAAAAAATTAAAGGTCATATAATTTGAGAAACGCTGACTATCAATTATAAATTTAGTGCTTAGATATTTTTGATGTCTTTATTACTCATGAAGGAGAATTCATAAGAAATAATTATTGAATATGAAGGTACATATGTACCTACTTAGAAAAATTTAATTTAATTTTACAAGTTCTGGATAGTTAAGGATTTTTTTTTAATTCTAGAAAAGACATGATAATAAAAGAGTAACTTAATTGGTTGAAATATGTGTGTTTTGGTTTCCTTAATTTCGGTTTCATAGATTTTTAGGAAACATAACATTTTAATCTTTGCATAATTTGGGATTTGCATAATGTCCATTGGGATTTTCCAACTTGGTTTTTTTTTTCAATTTTAATCACCATATTCGCGGTACTCAGAAATTTAATAAAGTTTGCCGTTCACGAGATTACGCCAAATTGACCAATGTAAACATATTAGTATAATAAATATTTAGCTGCCGCTCACACGACGTTATAAAATCATTGCCAAACTTATGTTAAATGGTAAACGTAAGAGCGACCGTCACCGACGAAAGTAGATATTTTGAGCTGAGTTGCTTGTAATAGATTAGTATTTTGATAGATTACGTAGATCCTTGTAATTAGCAAAAATATTTTATAACCGTCATAATATCTTGTGGACGATTCCGATCACACGGAAAAAGTATAATCATATTTATATGCATATCTTCTCCATAGTTCATTTAAATCTCTTTTTATGTACTCGTACCCTCTTAGCAGAGCAGTTCTAGCATGACATTACACATACATACATATGTTCAAATATGACTTGCAAAGAGAACGCACTTAATTAAGGAGTTACTTCTAGGCGACTTTCAGACGAGGTAGTGGATACCAAAGGTGGAATCTGGGCGATAAACGCAATAGACATCAATATATCTCCTAGTCATGTATGTACGTACTCGTTAGTTATCCTTAAATATTCACAAAGAGACTCTTTAGTAGAGAGAAATTGTAATCTTTCCTGCATCTTTACTTTTAATTTAGATGTACATATGTATCATAAGACTGGATGATAGAGTGAGAGGAAATCAAAAAATAAATTAATTGTTTCGTTGCTAAATAGTACTTTTAAAAGATATTTTATTGCCAGCTGACGGGTGTTTAATTATTCCGCGAACCGAATTATCACCTAAACGTAAATACTGGTGCTGGTCAGCTCGTAAGTTGTATTTTATTCGCAAATGGAAAACTGTGTTTTAACAAATAATATAAATAACCTCATAACCTTTGGAAATGGTTTCGCTAAATATTTTCTTACTTCTTGAGATTTTATTTTTGCTCTTGCGAAGTGCGAATCTTCTATTGGTACTGTAAATCATAATTAACGATTCATATACAAGCGACCCTAGTATTTAAATTTCTTTTAAATTATTATATTATTTACCAGTTTATATCTGCGACTTCGTCTGCATTGTTTATGACATTAACAATATATATTGTTCACAGAGAAGTAATTATAAAAAATATTCAACGCAAAAATGTACTTTGCCAATCTTTAAAAATCGTTAAAAATTGTTTTTTTAAACTTTAATAAATTTGCATTTAATTAGTATGAAACATTTTTTTTTAAATAAAGACCAAGTGTCTAAGTGGTAGAACTAAATAAAATTGATAGAAATCTGTCTAGTAGTTATTGCGTGGTGCGCGCGCAACGGCAGACCTGTATCATTTTATTTATATAGATGTATCTGTAGATATCTCTACGGCACCATTGCACTGTCGGGATCTCTAGTACAATGTGAGAGATGAATTTAAAGTTTCGTAACAAATTTAACAGTCATTTGTGTTCGGTTCAGTATTACAAAGTAATTAAAAGTTATGTACATATATACGTATATTGAGTCTCAAAGGACTTATTACTACTGACATTATTTTAACTGTGATATTGACATTACCTACAGGCAATTATCATAGGAAATTATCATAAGCAATAGTGATGTAAGAAAATATTATTTCATATTTTAACGTCAAGGTACTTACTGTTTATATATTTTTGATTTCTTTTATATTTTTAATATATTATAAATTATATTTATAAATATTTTAATGCCAAGGTGTTTTTCGATTCCTTTTTATTATATGTGCCAATGACAAAGTTTAAATAAATCGAAATCAATACGTTTTAATTATCAACTAATAAACTTAGCTATACAGTCAAATAAATATGTAGGCAGTAGGTACGTCGAGTTCAGCTTGCATATATCAGTAGTATAGAATTAAACACTGAGGTCATTTGACCATTATCGAATGTAAGGACATATTGTGTACAGTCTCGTGAATATTTTTCATATACGAGTATTTAAAACTCTGCATTAGCACACAGAAGCCGGTATTGCCATTATAGAGCAACTAACGACATTGGCGTTGCATCCATAGTTGAAATGGACAAAGGTTATATCGCTTTTCAATATTAATAATACTAATAATTACTTGGGACATTCAAATAATTTGCATAAACAAATCATTTTGTGGACATTGGACTAAATTCCAAGGCTGTAAAGTCATACATAAATTACAATTACATATTATATGCTGTAAGTGTATATGTACATATATCTATGTATATATTCTCTACAAATGAAAATAATGTTGCAAATAACGATAGTTCGACAATTGACATGTTTGATGCCACTTTTAGTGAGTTCACCGGAAATATCTGACGATTGAAATCGTTTCATTATTTTGCGCCATTCTACGGTTACCTATTGATAGAGCAACCACGATATCGTTTATAAAACGTATAGTCCTGATATGCACCGATGGACCGATTGCCTCTCTCAAGTAATTTCTATAATTATTTTAATATCACCGTATCGAATAATGGTATTAAGAAAATGATATAATTATTGTACGTAAATACGTATATGATTTTGTAATAATATGAATGTTACTATTTTTGAAATATTTGATAATAGGATTATTAATAGAGCATATTATAAAAGTTTACTGAAATGTCAATCAAGAGGGACTAGTTCCTTTAAATCGTACAAACAATTATTATTTGCAATATTCACAGATATATTAAGAAGTATGTTCAATAGGTTAGCTTTCAGCATTAAAATCACACGTATGGACATGAAGTACGAGTATGTAGGATTATCTTTTATATCGATAATTTACTTTAAGAATGATACATGTAATTAATCTTTTAGTTACATTGAATACACTGTGCACTTAACCTCGCAGTCGTTGTAACCTTAGTGTTGAGATGAATATTGAAACTAATTAGACCTTGCAAAAAAGTAACAATACGACGCGGAAAGTGGTGTTATTGTGAATAGAATCAATTTTCTCTCTTCATTTGAATGATTCTCGAATGAGATGTTTGTTGTATGCACTATAATGTACAAAAGAAATGTCTCTATAATTACCTTGTTATTTTAAAATGATATTTACTTGAGCTATATGTATACTGCAATACTTTTTATTTATTGCTATTAACTTACATATTCACGTATTTATATACTGCTATAGCAGTCTATGTACTTTTATATAAACCAGTATATATTCTTACCTTTTTTAACACGACACAATAGCAGAACGAAATTCACAGCGAACACCTCATGCGACTATCGCTCACTTTGTATTTAAATTTTGCGCCAAATTCGTGTCCACACAATACTTGTGGACGATCGCGTGCGTCGGTGAAGGCTTTGTGGTGTAAACTACGGTCATAGACCAGTCGCTGGTTGTAGCAATAACCGGTAGGCCATTACAACCTCAATCACACCGGAATTGTGAATCATTTACTGGGTGGCCGTATTGATTTCTGTTTTCGCTATTTAGTATTTTATTTTACACGCAGTATAATGCTAAATTATCGTTAATATTGATGTTAAGAATATAACGTAGAACGGGTTATAACACATAATATATGTAGAAAATTCTTCCCATTCATAATGGATTGAATAATTCAGTTCCTAAAAGGACAAACATCGTCAAACACGTCTGTAACGTTAAGGAATGCGTTAAGGAAGCGGTGATATCTATGTAGGCTTCATTCGTTTATTGCATAATCGATTCGGTTCAATAAATACATTCTGTTTTCAATATAAATATTATTATTATAACTTCACGCCAGAGATCTTGCAGGATGATCTGAGAGCACCGAATGTCAGATAGCTCTACTCTTATTTACTTTTTTATCTATACATTCGATATAAATATAAATATTAAATTACCAGTAGTAGCTCGGAATAGTGATTTGTGTTCGGTGTATGTCAATAGGCTCTCCTGTGCTATGGTGGGACGTAAACCTATCTGGTGAAACATGGCAGTGTACTACACTCGACTATTCTACCTATTCCCTCGGGAGATCCAGGCGTGGTGTTAGGTTTTAAATAATAATTTCAGATAATATCCTCGAAACAAATCTTTCGAATACTACTGATTATATCAATTATAAAACAAAACGGAATGAAAGTGTGAGCGGAGAATGAGGAAAATGGAACGGATTTAATAAGACTGCGGTTGCCCTCCCAGGATTATTTAGTCACGAGCAAATGTAACGCTTAAGCAGTCCGTTTGAATTATTAGTGGCGAAGGAAATTGAAATAATACTAAACAGAGAGAATACTGAAGAAAAGAATATGATTAGAAAGGGTCTTACTTTACCCACTAAGTAGGTATTAGGAACAAACGGAAATTTAAATATTAGGGCGGAAATGAATTTAACAAACTACGCTCATTTTCTATTGTCATTAGTATATTCGTTCCCCGTATTCGTAGTAATATGAGAAGTAAACGAAGCCAAGAATCATCATCATCATCAGCATATCTCAGTCCACTGCTGGACAGCTGCTCCCCCAATGAACGCCATCGAAATCGCCAAGAATACTATTCATTAATCCTTTACATGGTCTAAATGTATTAAAATTCACCTTTGATCTTAAACGTGTTGGCAAAACCTCGAGGAAAAATTATATTAGTGTAGCGCATATAATACTTTTTATGGAGGTAATTAAACACGAACCATGGCAAATATATAATGACATCAAAACCTAAACTTGAGTAAACACTATGAGTGGAAAAAATTAAATTACTAATATAAATGTGACATACCAAAGCAATGACGATACGTTGCATGAATACGTAATGTTATGTTGATGGTATGAGAATGCAAGAGCATTAAGAAAACAAGTATCAAGGTATGTCTATTAAAATTAGCGAAAAATTCCTCATTACAGTTAGTTCTTACACTGTATGAACACAAGGAAAATTTTTAATAAAGATCAGGATTTAGGGTTTTTTTAAAACATGGAATATTTAATACATACAATAGCATACAAATATTATTCTGACGTAGACTTTAATACTCTGTACGTATAAATAAATATTAACCATTTAAGCCGTAGCCAAAAATAAATATTCGTTTTAAAATCGGGTTATTACAAGTACCGACTCGTATTTTTTCAATAATTTGCATAACATATTCGCAAAGAAATCTCTTGTCGGAATTCCCTGTATATTAATGAGCTTCACTCACATGAACCAGTTCTGAGCCTTTAACTTTTATTTTTTAAATTTAAATAGGAAAAACCGTTTTTATATAGACGGACCGCTTGGGTCTTGTTTTGTAATTCGACCGCATGGTTTCAGTTGTCTTTATCTAAGGTTAGGTCTGCAAGATGCAATCGTCGGAATACGTCTACTAATGTAACGTTTGTTTTTAGTATTAATACTAAATTTCATTAAATTTTCATTCTTAACTAAACTTAGTAAGTTTGTTTTACATTACTACTAAAACTCAAAAATTTTTTTTTTACACTTCTAATTAAACTTAGTCAATTTTATTTCGATATTTACGTATATTAGTATCTATAATATTTGAGCAACTATTTTTTGATGTTTTTATTTAACTATATAGGTAAGGGTCAGTTTGATGAAAATACTCAAATTATTCGTAGTTATTATTCATATACTCATATATGTATATGCAATAAATTTTTATATCAGTTCTGGTTCTGAGTGTTTGTGTAATTGTCCTTGTATTAATGTTACCTAAAACAACATCTAAAAGGAAAATTCTTAGTAGTTATTTGGTAAAACCGTAGATTATGAATGTATCACAAGTCACGTATCCTTATATTATAGGTCTTCATAAATACCATTTTTTAAAACTATAAATGGACCCGTTAAAAAACTGACAAGCGGATGCAAGGCTCGAGATAAGTGCTTCAGTCTGTTTTTGATCTCCCTTACTATTATAAAGAAAAGTTACTGATGGCGTTAGCAATAGTGCCGTAACTTTCCTAATGCTTAAATTTTTTGTTTGCTAAGCTTATATTTTTATTAGAAGTATGTATTTATATATATTCATATATGGCACAATTTAAAATATATGTGTAATATAAATTTTCACATTTTCATCTCAATTTTATCTGCTTGTTATTGCGCTGTTGTTGTCACTTTATATTTTCAGTCTCATCTTGAGTTGACTTAAAAAAGTCTTTAAGAATTGCGTCCGTCCTTTAATCAAATTGTAGATACAATAATGAAATTCAAAAAAAAGCTCCAGCAATTTTTTTTGAAAAAAATTAAAAACCCTTGAAAACACTAATACGATGTGTTTCCGTTAATTAAAAATCGATTTTTACTGTATTATTTATTGTATTTAATTTTGATAGATACAAAATTAGTAAAGTTAATATTAATACATAGTAAAAAGTAGAACGAGAAAAGGGTTGGTGATGATATAATGACATCTGGCCGTTTATTTCTTTAAAAATCACTAAATAAGAGACAATATTCATACCCTTTTCTGCATAGTAGTCTGATATTACTTGGCGAAAGGAAATTGCTTTTATTTTCTCGTTTACGGTTTTCCTATTACGCCCTAAAACATATAACATTATAAATCGTTTATGGGGCTGACATGTAACGGGGATTGTGCAGGATGATTTTTTTTAATAACACTTATAAAACCACGGGTACATTGATCACACTAATTTGATGTGTCTGTGGACCTGTATTGATTTTCATCAGAAGAATTAATAGAATGATTATTGAACAAATTGAGATATCCATTTCAGGCTTTGTCAAATGTATTTGATCATATATCCACATCACTACGAAGTATTGATGCGAGATTGTATTTATATAAATCTGTTGTTTTTATAGCATTGTCAATATGGGAATGAAAGAGTGCTGATAATTTACTAAAGTATTTTTAATCTTATGTTCCTTCAATAAAAATGCTACATTTAATGTCTTGTTAAAATAATTTTGGTTCTCGTCCAAAAAATGTGAATTTATCGCTTTCTTCATTACTTCGTCGCTCGAAAAACGCTTACTACCAACATCTTTTTTTAATTTGGCAATAAATAATAGTCGCTGGGGACTGAGGCTTCGCTTTGGGAAGGGTGATTAATTTCTCCAAACTTACAATGCGCACAGCTGTTTTTGAAACACATAGCTTACGTGAACCATTGCTTTAATGTGAAGAAGCAACGCTCCCACGGGCAGCTTTCTTGTTTCCTTTACATTCTACCTAAAATTACGTGTTGTAGTTGCAAAATACATTACGTTCATGGTCTTGTTCATGGTAACTTTTTGTGAACTTAATCAACAATTTTTCCTTCGAGTTCCAAAGAAACTATTGCCATGATTTTGATGCAGACAAACAAATCTTAAATTTATTTTGTGTTCTTTGCCCGTTTTGCTTTTAGTTACTAGTGATCTCAAGGGTCAACTCAAATCTTATTTCCCATAATACTATTGAGAATCTGGAAAGAGTCGTAATATTCGATTAGCAGTTACTTTATGAAGTGCGAAAAGCATTTACAGTACTCACCCTCAATACAATTTGGAAATGGTAATATGGTCGTCTAGATTTGTGTGTACAGTACTAAAAAATGAATTAGTCTTTTCTGTGTATATTTTACTGCAATATCTTCCAGAATTCGTATTTTAATATTTTCCACATTTTCCACTGTAGTAGCACTAACCAGCCGACTCGAGCGTGATCGTCAACACTCACTCTGCCTCTTGAAATTATTTGACCACTTTTGAACAGCAAATAATAAAGGTGTAGTTTCAAGCAGTTTATATCTCTTACTGAAAGATTCGTTTTTATTTTTTCCACGTTTTGTAATTTGACATTTATTAGGGTATAATTATTGTCGGTCGGCCGGTCGGTCCTTTAAATTTCCATTACGTTTCATTTACATTGCTAGATTATCTAAATCGCTATGTAGTCACTCCTATACCAAGAATATAATGGAAAGCCCCGGTGATTAAATGTCATTAAACGTATTAGTCACACTTCTGTCTTGTCATACTATGCTTCGTGTTAACAGATATTTTATATGTTTATAAATTTTTATGAATTTATCCAATTAATTCTTAAGACAAATTTGATGTCGTTGATCTTTTACACAGTATTTAATTATGAGGTTTGTTATTGTGATCCAAAGGATTATCCAAGGGATTAAGATCTTTGATCTTATAGTAGTATATAAATAATATTATGATGATGATTTCCCCCTGACCGCTTTCCGACACGGCGACACAACTTTTATTCAACGGTTGTCGCGTTCTTCTTGTGTTCTAAAATAACATATCGTATCTACGCACTATCCTTACCTTAAACTTACGTTCGCGGTAATTGCCCGTAATACTGTACCTTCCATATATTAAAAGTTCTGTAAAACCCAATCATAGATTCTCCCAACCCCCCCTTTATTTTTTACGCCAAAGGTAGACAACACCGATTGTCGAATATTTCGTATTCTTACAGACCTTTCGTCATATATTTCTGAATTAAAACATTAAATCGTAACATATCTGAATTTAAAAATTTAATCGTTGTAGGATCTTTCTTCGCGTTTACTTTATTTCTCTTTTTTCAAAAACTTCACATCTAAGTATTTTGCTCACCGTAATAGAAATCACTTGAAATGAAAGAAAGTTTGAGGACGCAGTAATGTTTTGACCTTTGTTATTTTCACTTTTGGAAAGTTTTTTGTTCTGTAACTGTTTTGAAATTATTATGACCATTAAAAGACAACAACAAGAAAGAGGCGGAAACGTTCAATTTGTCGAAGTAATTATTCCTGAGAATCCATAAATTAAATATGTAACGTTTCAACGTGATCTCAATCAATCTCTGAATCATTACCTACGTAATCCATTATTTAAGGCTATCAATTTCTGTAAGCTTTGTTCAAGATTGGTTCAGCACTTTATCAGTGAGCAATGAGAGATATTTGCGTGAATTATGGCCAATATGTGATACATAAATCGGCGGTCAGCGGGAAAAGAAATATTTTGTTGTAAGTATGATATTGAAACAATGCCATAATTGACAGTGCCGTAGATGAAGTATCGAAGACGAAATAACTGTGAGATGCAAATGGCGGTGTATTTGACGGTACATATAATACATACTTGTCTTATTTTTGTGTAACAGTCCATATTGCTTTTTTAAATATAACAAATGACGAGTCACAGCTATTTGTGTAGAAGAATTGATCCATACTGATGAGATTTACAGGAAATGCCCTCTCGTGGAATACTCCCTACAACCATTCCCAGTTTACGCGGTTAAAAGCTTCGCTTCAGTCATTGACGTACATCATAAATGGTACAGCAAATTTTCGTCTCAAACAACTTTATCTATAAGCTTTTCGATATTGAGTGTGTGTTTACGCATGCCTTTGCCTTCGATTATTTTGTATGATACGAAATTACGAATATCGAGAACTCCATATTATATATCGAGAGTTTCTTATTATATATCGGGAGTTCCATATTACAATTTTAATATTACACATCGTTCCCACGCTCTAATGAACAAATCGATTCCACGAGGTTCAGAGCGATTATTTATTTGAGACGTTGTTCGGAAAATATTTTTGAGTTAGGAAATCAGTTATGCTCATTAAAATTGAATAGAGAACTAGGAATACATCTGTGCAATTAGATATTAAGCCCAAGTAGGGTTTCAGAATAGCGTTCTTGACTGTGTGCCTATACTTAATAAAAAAATTGTACAAATTAATAATTTCAATTATGTGAAATATTATTAATATTCCCAATGTAGCTGTATTATGAAAATCTATGTCCATATTAATCCCAGGACCTCTCATTTGGCAGTCGCGCTTACAACCATCGACCAACGAAGCAATCGACTGAATAACAAAATAGGTAACTATTTAATGTTTTTATTTAATTTTCTTACATTTGATTTAATGTTTCATAACGTCATTTGGCTACAGTAAAACAAAAGATCTTTAATGTAACTATTTCCTAAGTGTTCATGAGTTTAAAAGAAAAAAGTTACAAAAACATTCCAGCACATGACCAATTTATATTCGAACACCTGCAAAAGTATTTTCCACGTCGAAAATCTAAATGAAACAAACACAGTAAACAATAAAATGGAGTTTTAGTACGAAAAAAAGGGTCACGTTCTGGTAACTCGATCTACAATTGCAGGAAACACGAAAAAGGGTAAAACGTACGAAATTTGCCAGTGAAACTCCGGGAATTAAGCTGAGCGCACAAACTCAAAAATGAAACTGGGGTAGGTACGGGGTAATTATGTCTGGTCTAGAAACATAAGCTCTACGGATGAAGCGGCAAATATGTCAAACTTTTAAGAGCTGTACAATATTACGACTTTGCGAGGTTAATTTCGGTGCGCTTCGTGACACATTGTTGCGGTCTATAAGGGCCCCTACGTACTGTAGAAAATGCGTTCCCGAAAAACAGCCTTATACATATTATGTCCAAGAGACTAACCCGATAACATACATGATGTAAGCCGATACCATATATAATCAAGGGTATACACATAACTTAGTAATTTACTTGCAACTTTAACGTTATAACGGAATTGTTAT
>DWFV01000982.1:0-12223 GCA_018246775.1 Parelbella machaon machaon
CAATGGAATTGACCAATTAATGTTTAAAGTTTTCCTTATTTCTTGGAAACAAATTTTTATTAACCCAATTATTGTATATTTCGGTACATCTGATCGTTACTTTGTGTCGGTTTTCTTACTATGATAATTATTATCAGTGTTCAAACTTGTGACGACTACGTTTTCCAGGACGACGACACTGTAGAGATCTTCCGCTCATTAATTACTGATATCTTAGAACGAAAATTGTTAGCGAGCTCCTCTTTCTAATAATTGATACCATTTTGCATAGTATACTTTGACATTCGACTGCCGCGCTGGTTTAGTGTAGTGGTTCTAACCGCAAGTGATGATCGAGAAATCATGGATTCAATTCGTGTCTTGCACAATATTATTGTTTTTCTCAGGCGTGTTATTCAGTTGTCACATTTTGTGACATAATGATACACAGGACTAGAAAATGTGTAGGTAGTATACCTTAAGGTCAATCACAGATATAGGTTTCCAATAAACTAATCAAGCTGGTTTTAATAATTTTTAATAATCATAAAATCTACGAGGAGGCTACAGCTTTTTTCGGAGTAGGCTTTCCTTCCTTGAAACCATTACGGAAACGCCTCCTGACGATTTTCAAGTGACGCATGCGGCCAGTGCCTGTTGTCTTCCTGCGCTTGGCCTTCACTGACCAGTGGTCTGCAACAAAAAAGCGAAAAATAAAGAATTATGTTCTCATTTTCAATATATCCCAAGTTGATCCCATAGATTTATTTGTAACTTATGTTCAAAAGCAGACAATTTCTATGAGAGAAGTGTGTTGTCTTATCATCCAGTAGATAGATAACATACAGGTTAATCCCACTTATTAACATTAAACATGACAAATTACACAGTTAAATATACCTTTTTATCTACTCTCAGATCACTACATAACTTAAATTTGGCATGAACTTTTAATCTTCTTTTGTTATATTTTTAAAGTAATAATTTAACTTTTAAATGAAATACTTTCGCTTACAGGTAACACAGTTTTTAATAAAATCCCTTACATCCACACTACTGCTATTCCATAGGGCTACTCCCACCCCCAATAATTTTACAATGTTAATTTTACTCAAGAACATACTCATCACACTCTTGGTGCAATATCTCAACATTACATCAGTTAGCAGTCACAGAAGTATTGCAATGTAAAGGTTCAATATTTAATGTTTAATAAATTCCAAAATAGTGGGCTAATAATGATGATGATGATGAAATTCCAAAATTCAAAAAACACCTACGTCTCTATTTTCTACAATATTCTCTATTTGTAATAAATAAAACTGTAAAAATATTTTTTATAATTATTCTGAATATTTCCATGTGTTTGTATGAAAAATACAATATGAGACAATATACCAGGTTTTGTATCTCAATGTCATATATTTCAAATTATAATGTTCCTACATTTACAAGGAAACAGCTAATAGAATAAATGTTCCCTCAATCATTGTAGGATTCTCAACTTTACAAACATAAAATGTATAGAACACTTTGTTAATGAATTTTATTGCATTACCCCACAAACGATTGAATTGTTTTGAATAGTATGCCCATATCTATTAAACATGAGGCCATATAGAGCAATTTATCAACCACCGGACCAAAAGCACCACCTATCAATACAGATTACCCTAACTGAATTTTTAAGGTTGAGTCTTCTACAATTCAAGGAGCGAAATGACATATGTATTATAGAAAGTATGCCATAATTTAAAAGGGTATATCTGTGCACCCAAGAAAAAAATCTAATACATACATTAAAAACAAGTCCTTTTATTAAGACTGTCTGAAGTAACTATTTTTTAGACTTGTCTTTCGTTCAATTAAAATTGGCAAGTAAACTTCATTCATTCATTGTTAAGAGGATACTGCAAGAAGATAACAAAAAGAAAAGATACACATTCATGAAAAAAAAACTATGGATGATCACTAATTCATGTCACAATTATTGAAAAAAAAAGTTATAGGAAGCTAAGGTGAAAAGCACCATCTAAGAATGTATGTAGACTCATCCTATTTCAAAATCTAGGATAACATTTGTCTGATAAAATAAAACAGAAAAAATAACTTATATTGTACATGAAGAATGATAGTTTTATTTATTTGATAACATAAATGTAACATAATGCCTGTAATCGTCAAGGGGCTAGGCCAAGTTTCACCAGTTACCTTAACATCTCATGGTATAGGTGGTGAGCCAGTAGCCATACACTGGGCAGAGATTCCTAGTCACTAATAAAAGCTCTAAATAAGAAAAATCAAATAGTACCCCACCCGGGATTTGAACCCAGGACCTCCTGATCTACAGTAGTTTTGGCAACCACTCAACCAATAATTCAGTCCATTTTAGGGAGCAGTTTATATGGTTATAATTTAAATTTGAAATATATATCAATAATTATTATTATCTTCTCTATGTGCTGTAAAATGTTAACATTCAGTAAGTGTTCCTCTCGACATTTTTTATATTTCTATGATGTAATAATTTTTTTTGGATTATAATTGACAGACAGATTTATGTTGAAAGATAATATATCTACATTACATATTTAAAGAAACAAGTAATTGTATTAACAATTTATACAATTAAAAAAGCTTCTTGGCTGCATAATTTAACTGTGAAATGATCAGCCCCATTATTTTTCCACTCTTAAACACTAATCTCTCAGAATAGAAAAGGTTATGGCCAGTTTTGTCAAATGAATTTTGGTTTAATATCAAGCCCATAAAAAAACTATATTTCAGTTTTCTTATACATAAATTATATTTCAATAAATATTTATTAATTCTTTAAACTACCATACATACACATGACAAAACAGTTTTCTGTCTGAATAGTTCGTAAGTGCTTTCACATAATTAAACTACTTACAAACACTAGGATAATAAATCAGTACATTACTTTCTCGGAAAGAAAAATGGCAAATGAAAGAATGACAAAACATATATGCAACGCGAACATTGATAAATGCAGGTACTGAGGAAGATTGCCTTACCTACCTTGACCAAATAGGTCAGATACAGACTAATGTGGGAGTCAGTATTCCCTGAAAGCGGCGCGCATAAATAAAGAGAATGTTGAATGTAGAAGCACGGCTGGTCTATAAGGATTACTATATTCGGCACAATAATAAAAAAAACTACTTACAGGATCGCAATTTAGCGGCTGGATAACCACATTGGGCACACTTAGACTTTTGGATATGGTACGAAGATCTTCCACATCTTCTACATAATGTATGTGTCTTATTTCTGCGCTTACCGAAGCTCGAAGTACCCTTCGTCTGCAATGATAATAATGTCGTATCTTTCACTTATTTCGTAAAAATATGTATAACAAAATTTAATATTATATTGAAACTTGCATGAAACACTTTAATTTAATAATTTGAAGTATTAAATGAACCGATTAAATACGATAAAAATTGAAACAAATAATAATACACACCATCCTGTCGGTATTTGACAACCAAAGAACGAAGTTGAATCAAAGTTCAAACTAGTGTCACTGTCAAATAATATTGTCATCGTCCGGAATCTAGTAATTCTTTTAAATCATTCTAAGATAATATTTGTAACTCTCAAGTAAGCAAACTAGTAACGGCGTTTTACCTTACAACTTAATATTATTTATTGACTAATTTCGAAATATATTACATTCCTTTATCATTGTATTATTATTAATGTCTAGGGTAATATGATACTTTCAAATAATTATATAAAATAAAAAATATTCTAGGAAATAACAGATTATAGAGTACCAACCTCGACAATTATTTATAAATATTAATAAAAATTATTTATTGCCAAAATCAACAAAGCACGAAGTATTAATCGCTTATAACGTAAAGAAAAATAAAAAGCACCGATCTATTTCATTTGTACTAATAGGATGACTGTAATATATTATGATATACTTGTAAACGAAATTGACATACCCAGGATATTTCTAATTTAAACGAAGTTGTTGAATAAATGTTTTGCAGTCAATTAAAACCAAATTGGCTTATACATTACACATTTTATTATGTTATAGACGTAACATCATGCTTGTAATCTCCGAAAGGGTAGGCAGGGGAGTGTAGTACATTCCCACGTTTCACCAGTTACCGACCCGGGGAGTAACCGACCTGGGATTTGAACCCAAGACCTCCCGATTGGCAGTCGCGCTTGTAATCACTCGACCAACTACGCGGTCCAATAATATGTTATAATTTAATATTATATATTCACATCAGGCAACTTTTCCATTCTCAAAAACATGTAAGGAACAGGCACAGATTACAAATCCTTTAAAATAACAACAACAATTATTGTGCATGTCAGATAACCAACTTGTTTTTATACTTTTAACAACTCATATTATATCCCTATCTATATAAATCAGTAGTTTTAACCTAACATCTAACGTCGATTAAGAACATTATTTGCATTCTTGTTAAGCGATATATGGTGCAGTAACATTATAAAGTAAGTAACGTATAGATTTAACTATATATTCCATAGGTTATTATGGTATTATAACTGAAATATTTTGAATACGTAATTTATTTGTTAGTGATGTTTAAAAAGTTGTGATAGTTTGCTGAGATTAGAGTAGAATCGTTATAGTATTTTCTGGCGGTAGCATAGGGCTAGTTTGCAACAGTTAGTATACAATCCTTGTTTATTAACATTTAGTGTTCAGAGTTGCTAATTATCATAAAATGATTTAGTAATTAGGATTAAAAGAGTGGTGATTAGGGTGTTTTGGGCATATAGAAAGAATGTATGATAAAAGAATGAAGAAACGCTTATAAGTAGAACATGAATGATACACTCTGAAAGGCAAAACCTTGGTGATTGGTGTTTTTGTTAAGCCCGGAAAAGGTACTGGTAATAAATAAGTTTGATGACAACATTAATAATTGTAGAATGAATGGAAATATTGTGCCAGGATGGTAGCTCTACCCCTCTAGAAAACAGGTGTGATGGAATGTACATACACATAACCCCCTTCAAGCTAGCATCTGTGTATTCTTATCCATACACTATAACATGTTTAACATATAATTTAACTTGTAATTTCATTAGGGGGTAAGCAGAGGAGTGTAATGCTTTCATACTTTACCAGTGATGCTATAAATCACACAGAAAAGAGGGTAGGCTTCTGATGGTAAAATATTTCATCTTAACTATGGCCAGTCTGTCTTTTAAATAGAGTCAACTGAAAACCATATTTATTAGATCTATAAGTGCCTATATTGCCTCATAAAAGTGATTAGAATTCCCACATAGCACTGGTGCAGTCTAAATTTGGTTCTCATCACACATCTGATCACTACTGTATGGCATGTTATATTCATTATATTTTGGAACTCCCTTTAAAGAATATAATAGGTGAATATTAAAATAACTGTTTTGATGACATGTTAACATAATTGTTAGTAAAATCTGCTAAATTAAATTCATTGCTAAGCTTGCTTTTTGGGGCATCAGTTCATTCGCAAAATATGGCTAATATTATGAAGTTTAGTAAGCATACAAATGTAAATTAATCACTGTCATTGTGACCCCTAGAATATGGTCGTGATTATCCAGGATATTGTGGTGTGCAGATGGTCAACCTTGGATCCTTCTAAAGGAGAGTCCTATTGTGCTATGCTTTTGATCTATTATGGCTAAACAGCTAAAGTATACTATATTGTAGTTTTATTTATAGTAACAATATGATTTTTTAAAGAAATACCAAATTTTATATTTTATACCATTTTCATTTTAGACATAATGGAATTAATAGAGGTTATGAATAAATTAACTATCAAACATTCAGAACAGAGCAGTGAATTAAATTTCTTTAAATCAGTAGCTGCAGATATTGATGATGTGGAAACTGAAATAGTTCTTGCTGAGTTTTCTGATAAGACTTTCCTGATTGTGACTCAGCATTGCAGAATAGGGAATTTGTTATTGGTCCAGAAGGACCAGGTGCACAGTCCACTCGGCTCAGACGATATTTATACAACAAAAGTTATTTTTGGTGCTACAGGAGACGAGCAACAAGTAGCCGCAAGATACTTGGCTGAAGCTCTTCAGATAACAAAACCACTTTGCATTTTTATAAGTCTCAAATCATATGACATAGAGACTGTCAAAGCCTGCAAAGACATCCTTCTAGACATAAGAACAGAAACCACAGTAACAGAGTAGAAAGAATGTCTTCAAATATTAAATCATTCAAAATTGCAAACAAATACTATGGCCAAATAGTTTTGGGCCCACCTGGTGCTGGGAAGACTACATACTGCATTGAAATGTCCAAATTGCTAAAGAAGCTTGGAAGAAAAACTTGTACTGTCAACTTAGATCCAGCTAATGATGGATTGTCCTACAAACCAGACATTGACATAAGATCATTAATACTTTTGGAAGAAGTAATGGACACATATAATTTAGGTCCCAATGGAGCTTTAATTTATTGCATGGAATTTTTAGAGAAAAACATAAAATGGCTATTGGATCAAATAAAAGGAGAGCATTCTACATATTTCATGTTTGATTTACCAGGACAAGTAGAACTTTACAGTCACCATGACACACTCACCAATATTCTCTCGATTTTAACCAATGATGGAAATTTACAATTATGTGTTGTGCATCTGGTGGACTCTCACCACTGTTCTGATGCTGGAAAGTTCATTGCAGCCTTAACGTTGTCTTTGAACGCGATGCTTAAAATAGGCTTACCACACATCAATTTGTTAACAAAAGTAGACCTATTAAAAAAACACGCTGATAAATTACAGTTTGGGATTGATTTTTATACTGAGGTTTTAGATTTAAACTATTTAGTGGATTGTCTAGACGGTGATAAATTTACAGCAAAGTACAAGAAGCTTAATAGGGCGCTGGTATCAGTTATAGAGAACTATAGTTTGGTTACATTTCAGCTGGTCAGTATGTTCAGTGAAGAAAGTTTGAAGTCAGTGAAAAATTTAGTCGATAAGACTAATGGTTACATATTTAAAGCAGAGGAAGGAAGACACATTAACAGTATGTTAGCGTGTGCCATGGGAGTTGGCGATAGTAATATTAAAGATTTTGATACTTCATGAATAAATAATTTAAAGATATCTATTGTTTTCTTAACTCCATCCCTTCTACACAAATGTTGTTGAATGTATTTGCGTATGTAGTCGTTTAAGCATTGATAGCATTATGGCAAGGGCTATGCGCAAATTATCTAACAACCACAATCAGTTGTTAGTCTCAAGGAGTATACACGATGTTTTATGCGTATTTTGTATGGATTTTCCAGTCAGGTGTAGCAAGTAGCGGCCACTGACGATTCATAATGGTATCACATAGCCTCATTGGATATTGATAAAATCACATTGAGGAGCAGAAGAGGTGCGATCAAACCTATCGTCTCGGTCCATCGTGAAACTGAACTGCAATTAAATTTTGTATTATAGTTCGTGTCTACCACCGACGGTGATCGTTAGCGCGGTACCAGATAAGAGGGCGCGTGACGGCTAGCTTTAGTTGCGCTCGGTGGCTTATTTTCTTAGTGGGGTAGGGAGTAAAAATCCTAGCGGCGCTTTAAAACATTCTACTTTTTAAGACCTCGTCTTAGTAGCTGTAACTGTTAAAGGAACGTCGACAGACAAATTGCGCACACGTTGGAAGTTCACCACACTCATATCCAGATAAGATATCCAGCATGTATTTGGCCAGCATGGTAGACAATGGTCATGCGATTTTCGCAAGAGACTCTTGCCCAACATTGGAATGATAAATTAATATTAAACTTAGCTTGAACAAAAACTGATTTTTTACTATTGGAATGAAATTGATGTGTGAAGGAGATAGAACCACTACTAATAAACCTATTTCTGATATGTAGTGGTGTTTTTATCCTAGAGTGTGCTATACAGTCGTACAAAAATGCCATTGATCTATAGTGCTTAGTATTAACAACACATTTCGACGTTAGCCTCACAAACTTTACTCTTCAAAATTTGATACAGTTGTATATGGACAGTGTTTGCAAGCTCATTTTGCTAGTATTAATATATGAATGTGAAATATTTTTCTATTTCAGATGTCGCAACAATTGCAAAATTTATATTCAAAACTTACGGAAACTGAAAGTAAAATTGACCAACTTTTACATGGAAATGACAAACGGATAGAAGTGCAACTTTTACATCAATATAACGATATCAAAGATGCCACTCAGATAGTTATAAATCATATTGCAAATTTTGAGGGCACGACAATCACAGAAGTACATAAGCGATTAAAACTTAATTAACGAAATAAAACACTCAATTATAATAATGGAACGTTTTATTTGAAGACAAATACAACTCTTTACAATTTAAATTCATCTTTTTCTGTGTTCATGAACATAATGTTAGTGATGAACATTTTCGAACATTGACATATATTTATGCAGGTTTGTGTAGTTAAGTTATAAGTGTTTTCAAAAAAGCCACAGTTCCATGTTTGCTACTTCAATTACGAAAATGTAGGTAATACATGACAAGTATTTCTAATATATTTTAATATTACGTTGACATTATTGTGACAATTGTAAGCAAACAAGTTTATAAATGGAGTAAAGGTATCATACTGTTTAATTATCTAAAACTATAGTGAATAATGGTTTTAAGAGAAAAATAAAATCTACTTCCTTCCTGGAATCACCGCTAACGTTACATTTTAAAATATGTGACGAAGTATATATTTTAAGCAGAACAAGTACGTTGGATAAACCAAAAGGCAACTGTAATTTTCAAAGTGCATTGGATTAAATTCGGTTAGAAACCGTGCCTTTCGGTTAACCATCTAATTATAATTAAAATATTACCAACCCTCTAACATGCTTTATTTGAAGTTACACATAATTCTTAAACAAATCAAAATACATTGAAGTTAAAATTCTAAACGCTACACATCGTGTTTATTAATAAGCAAGCAATAATATTATAAATGTTTATATAAGTGTCTTCGAGGCGACAGTTAGCTACGTAGAGCGAGCGCTCGGCCGCGGGCCCGCTGCGTGCGGAACCCTGTATTTCAAAATCTTATGCATTACAACTTTTTGCTTTATTTGGCAATCACTTGAAAGCGGCACTATAGCCACTTCAGCTCGTATTCACGAGTAATTCTGATCATGTTTCATTGATAAAAATCAATTAATATGTTATATTGGCAACATATCTTCTCTATGTTCCAGCCAGGGTATAAGCGTTCCAAATTGTAAAGTCTTCATTATGTTCCATTCTCTTGTGGTGTACACTGTTCACATTTTATTTGAACATTCATGTAATCGAAATGGAATGTAACTCGGTATGCTGTTACCGCGACAGTACCATACCACTGATCGAGTTCATAGTTTAGTTAGTCATTCCAGCTAAATTTAAGTATAACAAATTTACAAAAATACATATAAAGATGAATAACATTCGCAGTTTTGAGTTTCCTAAAATGCATATAAATATATCACTAACAAGTCTAAGATTTTCTATCGAAATAATACCCTATAGGATGTGGAAGGCTCAACACGCGAATGTTCACTCAGTTTCATTAAACGTCTATCGTTAGACTTAAATCTATGAGTTTCAGACTCGTTTCAGGCAGTCCCACAGACTAAATTTCAAAGCACCAACCATCTTTCAATAAATGCAATTTCTATACTAAATTTATCATCCTCCCTACCTCTAAAGAATGTTCGACATAAACACGGTTTTACCAAAATAGTCCAAATTAACAAACTAGGATGATAACTTCGAAATCCCACTCTGCCCGTACAAGGTTCAAACTGCTTTCACACATGAACAGTACGATAAAGGTTGCTAAAGCAATGCACAGTACAAAAGTGACTTAACCTTGTCAAATAGTCAAAAATGTATACAACGCAATCATTTGACCCATTCACATTCAACAACCTTCAACGAGCATATTTTTAATATGCCTACATCGTATATATTATTATTGTATAACCTTTGAGGCACCAATACTGTTTTAATGAATATGCCTTCATGTATGAAAGCACCCATTTCCATCAAGACTTATTTTCAGTCAACATTCATCCAATCACTCAATATTGCCTAAATATATACCAAGAAGTCCAAAAACAAGTCTGAAGGCGATTGGTTTAGCCTACGCAATCCCACAGTCACTCAATACTTTAAAGAATTGATTAATCAGTTATACACATGCAAACTTATCATAAATATTGCTCCAATGACCTGCATTAGTTTTAAAAACAAGATTACATAGACCAAACCAAGCTTAGAAATAAAAAATTAATTTGGTAAAACGTAAATAACTCGATAAATAAATAACGCTGACTCAATATTTCATATACTAAACTAAACATATTCCTTACTAAGTCACTTTCTTTTCAACATGACTTAACAATCAACATGTTAATTTATTAATATATATTTCCTACTTATCACGTGTCAGTTTATGGATGTTTTGAGGTATACATACTTATCTTTCTAAAAGATATCATTAATTACCTCAATAAGAATCACTTTGGCTACTTTGTTATTTGCTCTGAACTTACAACAAGACCTTAATTCTTAATAAATTATTATTATGGTTTCTGCCACATATCACAAAATATCCAAAGAGCTCCTTTGCGTCTTAACAGGGATTGAAGCATTAAACACTGCTTCACTAGTGTCACTTGTCTTTAATATTATAATTAATTGATCACAAAAGTGTCAATTAAATTAATATAAAATCAGTCTCAGTATAGAGAAGTCTTTTAGATGTTGAGGCACGTATACATTATACTAGATGCATTCAAGCAACCATTTATTAATACCACTGTATAGGAATATGGTTTAAATATATTGTTGAGCTTCATGCAACTTCACTGAAAATACGTGCTGAATGCGTTTTAAATCCATTTTACTTCTTTTAGTCATAGCAAGTGTGTTGTGTTGACTGCAATTATAAGATTTCAATAACAAAACCGTAACTTTAACATTAAATACAAAAATAACTTCAATACATGAGCATACTAACAACAGCGAGTACGGAAAAGATAGGAAGCTTTCCTCAACATTGTTTTCAAACAAGTCTAATCAATAATTAATGAACATATTACAAAACGTTAACAAGGGAAAAACAACAAAGTTAATAGTATACAACAGAATAAATGTGTAAAATTGTACCTTCAGAGAAGTGTTATAAACTTTAGTTAGAAACTGGGGCGTCACCTTGACCAATGTGCTCCTTCTCAGAAATATGGCTAAGCTCCGCCACCTAGAACGGGATTAATTAACCGTAGTAAGTTACAAAATAAGATATGATGTGAACATTTTTTAACTGAACTATATGATGCTACCATAGAGGAAAGCTTTTTAATAATGGTATGGTCGTGTGGTTTGTTCTGTCGTTATTAGTGGCGCAAGTTATTCTGCAGTCACCTTATTTGTATCAAGAGGACCATTGGCCTCCAATGATTGGGCTACATCAGTCTTCAAATTGGTGTTCTTCTTTTTTCCTTTTGCAATATTTTTCTTGATATTTTTACCACTTTTCATTTTCTGAGGCTGAGCTCCTATAAATAAAACATATCATATATCATATTATTTTATAAAATATATAATATATTTTATATTACTTGTGGCCGGTGCATACAATCTTAACAACAAATAATTCTAGTATAAAGATGCATAATGATTACGAGAACTCTTCATTCTCAATGTACTCTAATAATTACTGTGTTTTCCTAATCAGCATACATCCTACACTAGAACACAATATCAGATGTCAGGGGTTGTAATAAAATTGTATGTGCCGGCTTTATTACTATGGATGAAAATGTATATTTCGTGAATTAAAAGAAAATAAATGCACACCTTCCATTTCATTCTCAGGCATCAAATTATCTTCAATGGGGCTGCCATCATCCACTTGAGCACTTATATCCTCAGGTCGTACAGTTTTACTGTTAAAAAATATTATACAAATATTAAAATTATGATTTTATATTTAGTTTTTCAGATACTAAAGCACAAAAACCTAAGTGATGCCAGGCGGGAAAATGGATTTTCTGACTAATGTCACCGTGGAACCAACATCAATAATAACAATAACTTTGAATTATTTAATTTCATTTGATTTAAAACGTGTAGTCCACCCTATTCTTTGATAAAGGATATACATAGAATTCTATGGAGTGCAGCAATCGATT
>DWFV01000983.1:0-12222 GCA_018246775.1 Parelbella machaon machaon
AAGTTCCGTTTTAAGCAGCCATTAGGTTGTATTGATTGGTTCTTACCATTCCTTGTTCTAGAGAGATCAACATAAATGTAACTGAACACGTAGAAAACATTAGTTTTGTAGAAATACTTCAACATATTTGAAGATCAAAGTATTGGGAAATGTTAATAGTAATCACAAAAGATTTCGAAGCGAATTTAATTTATCTACAAATAGACACTGATACATAATGTATAAATTAGGAAAGCCATGCTTGCTAGTTATTAATTATATATAACTAAGCTCAGTTCATAATTATGTATAATTCTTTCTACAGGTAATAAATATACTTTAGTAATTGCGGTAACTCGTAACGAAGCTACCAATGAGCATCACGTGTTCCATCATAAGTTCGAAATTTACAGTTGCTGATTGGTTTTTCTAAGAATATTCCAAACAATTTCAACGCTAGAGTTAATGAGAAACTAAATGATGATACATAGTTCGCACACACCTCGAACATTAATTCCGACCTCAATAAATTCTTACCTTTACGAGTGCGGCACTCCGGCGCACAATTACCGACCATTTGCATAACTACTCGTATGCGCACGCTGCGAGCGGTCAACAATAGTTTGTCTACGATTTATCAGCTCCTCGTATAGCAGCGGGAGGTATTCCAGAATAAAAGGTGATGTCATTACAAATATATGTATACATCACGTCATATGTATTTCTAATAGGCTTTTCCTAGCACAGCGAGTAATTCAACTGATATATTGGGGCATATCTTCGATGCAGACCTGGATGTAAAGTAAACTCTGCAATATCAAAGTCATTTTTGTTTATTTTTATATCCCATACAGGATAGAGTACCGAATATCTGTAACGTACTTATACAATAAACCCTGCCTAAGCAATATATAAACAGCAAATTCCTTAGTACTTACATATTAATTAATTATACATCAATTTTTTAAGCCGGTTATAAATTGTTCTGATGACGAATATAATTTAATAGTAATTAAATAATTATTCGCTAATTACTTAATTATAAGCAGAATCTCTACTGGCGCGGAATCCAGTCTAGAGATTAAGTCATCTGGAATATTTCCTATCCACATATCTCAGTCTAGTAAGTTACGTTCGGTTTCAAATATCAATAGCTACAACGGTAACAAAAAACCTTGGCACGGGTATAAAAACGTTACGGTTTTCCATTATAGGTATTCTGTAAGACGCAGTGCCTGCCAATACACACTGGAGCAGCGTGGTAGTCTGAGGAGCGTTGTTTTTAAGAAAGGCGCAAGAAGAGCTCTTCTATAAAGCCGGCAAAGTATTCGGATGTTGCAAATGTCTATAGGCGACAGTGATCACTTACCATCACCTGGCAATAGATTTAAAAAGAAGTTGATGATATCCACGATGATCGCTGATTAACTGTGAGAAAGTTAAACTGTTAAAGTTGATTCCCTTTTTTAAATTTAAAAAAATCAAAATTCGAATGTCATAGATAATATCATACTAAAAGCGCAAGAATAATGTAAATCGCGACGATTCCTAATGTACACGCAGGTATATCTATCATAATATGAGAGTTTATTGCCCGGAATAAGCGAATTTTACAATTTTTGGCAACTAAGCCAACTTAAACGGAGTGACTTAACATTTACGTACCATTAATGTTACAATTTACCCTATTTGAAAAGATTCAAAAGATATATGTATTTTTATCTATAACAATGCCACGAAGTTTATGATTCATCCGATGTCTACATTTTGTTTGTTTGCCTTTTACGTAGTGTATACTAGAGTTTTGAATGTTTATCGTAAAATTTAAAGATATTTTTTGGTTGGAAGAGAATAACCATCTTGCAGGCACCAGTTAAGTGATCGTAACTGATAATGTGTCTTTTTATGATTTTCTTGTGTTATCAACATCATTCATTACCAGCCTATTTCCGTCCACTGCTGGACATTGGCCTCTCCAATAGCACGCCACTGAGCTCGATCTTCAACTCGTCGCATCCAACTGCTGCCAGCCACTTTGCATTTTATATTTGCAGATTTTTTGTATATTAGCAACATTTGTCGCGATTTCAAAAATCTACGATTAACAGATCTGTTTAATATCTGTTAATCATAGATTAACAGATATTAGCTGAAATGAATCGTTGTTTCTTCCATTCAATTGTAAAATATCTTTTTTTATCCGTAACTGGTATTACTGTTAAATAGATCCGTTTAATTAAAACTTGTGAGGCCAATCTCAGAGGAGATTTAAAAAAGATTGTTGCTTTATAATAATGAAGACCGCGAGTTCGTCTAGAGCCTCTCAAAAATATACCACATTCTTTTTTTTAAACAGATTTTGTAATTCTCGGGCACAATTCGTTACATACAATAGGAAACAACCATCATTCATGTAAATGAGCAAAATAATTTTCAATGTATTAAAAATGCCTTTTAGCGATCTTAACACCATTTGCTCATATGAAAATACTAGTAAAAATGAAGAAGGTAGGTACACTATCTTAAATGTGTATAGCTTTTGTCGTTATTTGACGTAATTTAACTACTGTAGAATAGAAAAAAAATATGTTGAGATATTTGCTCATGGATACAGTAATTTATTTTACATTGCTGCTGGAATGATATAAGACCAGTTAAATTTATACATGTTATGTCAAGAAATTGCTATGGATATACGCCCATTGCCATACAATAGAATTGCTTTTTGGATACTATGCTGCTGAAAATCTATTGCGTACTCTCGATGCCATTTGTTGCCACAATAGGTAAGTTCAGTCAGTCCTTCTGTGTTTTCGTTAGTAATACTCTCCATCAAATCAAATATAATGAACCAACATTTTAAACGCAAGGTCTTGTTCATTATATAGCTTTACATTTTCCAACTGAACAAACTCTATTTGTTAATAAGCTTGAGGTTTCGTTTCTAATTAAGAGCCAAGAAGTAGACAATATTATATCTGGGAGTGTCTTGGTGTTAAGTAAATTTCAAATGACCCTTGTTGGGTCAATTTAAAGAACACTTGTTTAAAACACTATAGTCTCATAGTCCATTGAAAACTCTCAAAGCGGGCTTTGCCTAATTTACAAAGTTTATATAAATTCTTAAGTAAATGAAGTGGAAAATCATTGGCCTCGAGTTGAAAATTGAGCCACTTGAGCCCCCAAATTGGTTTTGATCAACTTGACGGAACTACTTGAACCGTGGAAATAAGTTTTATAAGATCTGATAAACAAGCAACAATAAACAAAGAAGTGACGATCACGGGTGTCAGTAGTCGCTAACTGCGAAATCCGTTCTATTTTCAAAATAATTTTTATTTTTTTTATCATGTAAAATCATACAAAACACACTGGCAAGGTAAACAAATCCGAAACTTTTATTATTTACCCTTCCTCGGCGGGAATTTAAACAAAGGAGATTTTGATGCCAACAAAACGTAATTTTAATTGTGTTAATAGTAGCAAATCGGCTGTGTTATAATGTTACCTACAACAATGAACCTGCCTAATATAGAAGTTATACAGAAATATGCAGCGCTACAGAGAAATATAGTACAAACGGAGAACCGTTAGTAAACGTTTCACGGTGCGAAAAACCTTTCAAAACAGCCTAAAAAATATAACAGAAAAAAATTCAGATGGTACTTAAATAAGGCACAAGTTCATTCTACTTTTTACTGCGTAGTGTAAAGACCAAGAATCTCTGAATTGAAAGATATGCAGGGAAAGTTTTCCTTTATCATTTTGCATGTCAGGGGGTTCGTTTAAATGTAGGCTAACATTTCTTCCACGGGTATCGCAAATGACAGTAAAAAAAGTTAAAAGTATATATTTTGAATCTTGAGTAAAAACAAATTATCCACCTTTGTGTGTTTGTCACTGAAAAATTTGCCCTCAGCTTTAACAAAGTGCACTTTAAATGAAAAAAAACGTAACATCACGCCTGTAATCCCCGAAGGGGTAGGCAAAGGAGTGTAGTACACTCCTACGTTTCACCAGTTACGTTTAAGTCCCTTGGAATAGGTGGTGAGCCTATTGCCATACACCGGACACAATTCCAGACTCCGAATCACCACTAGAAATTCTAAATTAGATAAATCCAATAGCACCCGACCCGGGATTTGAACCCAGGACCTCTCGATCGGCAGTCGCGCTTGCAACCACTCGACCAACGAGGCAATCTTTAAATGCTTAATTATATCTATTAACCGTGTCGGCTCTTTCTAATAGTAAAAAAATACGAAACCTTCAGTAGCGGAAATATTGACATAGAACGTTAAAATATATCGCTATGAAAGAAATTATTCTACGTTTTCTCGCCTTGTCAAACGGAACAAAGACGAATCGGCGCTATTTAAAAACTCATGCACTTCTGACGTCATAAAAGTTTTCGCCTCCGCTACAACAACGCCAACCAAAAATAGACGAACCGCTGGAGAACATTTTCGGCTACAGATCTGGATTGGAACTTTAAACACGCGCACTGAACAAGACACTGGGGGTCGCGTGGTTACGTAAACGGCGGCCGAACGACTCGTCCACGTAAGTTTTGTGACCGGGGAAAAACAGTCGCGCATCGTGACAAGCGAGTACGTGTCCCGCCTCGCAATAAGCACCGGTGCCCGCTGCCGGCGCAAATTTCACCACGAACCGAATCGCAGGTTTCAATTCTACACTTCACCTCCCAGAGCTAGCACGTATGTGGCACTGAACAGAATTTTGACGCAAACATTGCCTATTTCAAAATCCGCGCGAAATTTTGCTTGCAATTGCTGCTTTAGTTTTATACCGAAAGTCGTATGGGAAATGTTTGGATGGAGTCGTTTGATTGAATACTGAAAGAGACCTTAAAATTGCGTCGCTCCTGTGATCAGCTTGCTCCATTTGTTTATAAAAGTTATATGAATGACGATATCAGTAATAACTCCTGTACTATATTCTACGTACAACTTTATACATACATTTTATAAAAAGCAACATTGGACAAGTCATAAGCTCCCAACGAAAATTTAGTTTTTTTCACACAAGAATGAAATGCAACTGTATATACACATTGTATAAAGATCTAAGTTACTATATTAAACAACAACGACTTATTCCAGTTAACATTACGATTAAATAATAACATAAGTGTAGTATTATTAATAATAGTAATTTTGTAAAAAGTAACAAAACGATTATGTTTAAAGACGCAATTAACGTACCAATTACACAAACAGATTTTCGTAATTACTTTACGTGAAAACGCATTAAAATCGATTGTAAAAGTGATTAAAAACGGCGAACGAAGACCAATCCGATTGTTGTAATGGTGAACGTATTTATAACATTAAGATAACGAGTATTTATTTATCTTAAATTTAAAAAAATAACGTAATATCAAGCAATCCCCGAAGGGATCGGCAGAGGAGTGCAGAACACACCTTCGTTTCATCAGTTACGTGTATGTCTCAAGGAATAGCTGGCCTATTGCCACACACCGGGCACAGATCCAATCTCGGAGTCACTATTAGAAATTCTAAATTAGAAAAATCCAATAGTAACCGACCTGGAATTTGAACCCAGGATCTCCTGATCGGCAGTCGCGTTTGCAATCACTCGACCAACGAGGCAGTCAAACCTATATTAAATAATATGTTCAAATACATAGATGAAAACATTTCTACAGGAAACGATGAGTAAGCAAAATCGTATAGAAACGCCATGATGTCCTGGGGGAGTAACGATACATTACGGATTAACCATTTAAAGCAACAAATTGAAATATAAGAAACAAAAAATGTAACAATACCTACTTACCAACTATCAAACTATACTATATGAAACTATCAAATAACATTGATAAGATCATTCAAAAGCCATACTTTAATGTCGATTTAGTTACACACTACAAATAAAATTCAACGAATAAGACTTTTATTGCTTCATATGAAATTACCCTCTAAATGATTTTGCAATTCCAATTTTAAATCTTTCCACTGGTGTCTCAGCGCATGCGACATCACAAATTTTACCGTTGCGCTCGTATGTCTCAGCGTATGCGACATCATAAGTTTTACCGTTGCGCTCGTATGTTTCAGCGTATGCGACGTCATACATTTTTCGATTCCACTCGCAAGATGTTATTTACAGATGCAGTGGAAACAGCCGTCTTTTTTCAGTTTATTTCCCCTGTTTCATGGTCATATTAAATCCGAGTGCAAAGGGTTAAAATTTCACAGCAGCACACATGGAAAAATCCTTAAATTACTTTTTAACTAAGCAAATAAAAACGTCATTGTTCTTCAATAATGACTATTCGATTGGACTAATATAGCAATTTATAATACCAGAGGCCATGAATATGTTATGTCCCTTTACGGCCCTTCATAAAGAAACATCACGACTTCCGCAGGGAGCCGTTCACGCAGCGATATTATTGCCGTGTAATAAACAACAGCTAACCTCGCTGGATAAACGATTATTATTTTTAATAGAGTGGTAAGCAGAGGGCCACGTATGCCAAAAATCTGTATTTTTAAAACCTCACGTGTTTCTGCCACGGGCATTATTCTATTCTTACAGGCACACCAACTTCTTAGACTTTTGATTGAAACGTAAGTAATATACTTCTTTTGAATGGAGCTAACAATATTACATTTCAAAGCGATATCAGATATCTTATTTGCTATCACGTTTTCTAGTCGGAAATGTTCTCACCTTGATATCGCTGTTGTATAAGTCATAAATCGCAAACAAACGAGAGTGTACGGCCTTTACTCGAAAAGAATGAAGTAATTATTACAATGTAAACCAATATTGGGTAGATAAAGTGATTTAAAGCGAACGACATGAATATGCAATGCCATAAAGACTCCTCGCAACTTCCTATGAAAGAAGGTTCACTCCGGTGTGCTATAACCGTATAATTCACAGACATTAAAGCAGGTAACAGAGGAAGGGGGTGTGTATTTACAATGGAAAAGCGGAAATCCGAGAAGGCATAACTCTCCCAATGGGAAATGTAGCCATTATGTACGTATGAACAAATGGATCGCTATAAGCATTACGGAAAGTATTTACATTTATAAAATAATAGTGAGAAATAACAAGCCGTGTCTGTTCATCAGCTTCATGATGGTCATGACTGTGTCAGCAGCATCATCATTAACGTGACTATCTTAAAGTTCAACTGTTGGACACAGGTATTCCCACAGAGTCTTGTATTTACCAACGTGCTATGCTCTGGTGTATAAGACCTTCGGGTAGTAACTGTTGCTTTTCTACCCTTGTGAAACTAATTAAGTTTACAATACCGGATGCACCTTAACTGATAACTTTATTAGTCGTTTCACCCAAACTTGCAAAATTAAACAAAGATTAAATTATTGGCTGAACAATTAAACCCTAATACTTTGATATACAGCACCATCTTTATTACTTTAAAAAACACAAGGAGGTCATAAATGATAGGAAAGTTGTTTAGATTTATCACAATTTTAGTCCAACAATGTGAATGAAATCATAATTAAAAAAACAAAATTCAGCATATAATATTTCCACTACTTCGTATGTGTATAAACGAATGTTTTGTATATAAAAAAAAAAATTAACAAAAATAAATCGACAAAACAGACTAAAAACTAAAAAATTATTAAGTATTTTTTGTTTTTACAACTTTCAGTTAGGACAATATGACGTACATTTAACCACAGTTGAAGTGGCAAACAGAAAGCTTGGAGTTTATTTGCATGGAAACGCCGTAAGGAAGTCCAAACGAATGGACGTCCCCGCTGGCGAAAGAGAACAAATATAAATCACAAAATTCACGAAAAACATTTGAAACATTATTATTTGTAAAAGAAAATATCCGAACAAACAACTTGTCAGTTCAGAACGTTTCGCCTCGACGGCAATTTCAAGAAATTAACTTGTGTTGTTCGAAACCAACGCGGCCCATAATTTATAACACCAACAAACTCGTATTATTAGAATTACCCATTATGAAAGCTGACGTAATGTTTTCCGTACAAACATTTCTGATCATCAAAAAAGCGTAACATCGCCCCGCGAGGCACACAAAGCGCGAATCTAAGAAGATTTCACCGTACCTACTGTTGTTGACCGTGCAACTTAGGGAGTTGTGTAATCCGACAATTTGCCGTTTCTAACTCGCAAACACAACAAAACAAGCCGAACATATTCCCGGGGCTGAAAGGAACTTCACTGCAAAAGGCAACTAGCTGCGGCGAAACCTTATACTGTTCAATTTATGACATGTACGTACGCTGCGCTCCAGTTTCTGCGGTCATTCACGCTTATATCTCTGCTATATTTCGTTGGAAATAATAAGCCAATGTGTGTAGAGGATAACCAAGCAGAATCGATTCCAATACTAAAGCTTTTTATATTACACCATCCGAAAATAGGCTTCCGTGCTAAAGATCAGTTTCAATATGCGTGACTGCTATGAGTGATATGTTCCCGGTATGTTAATAGCAACAAACAAGGGAAAAGTAGGGGGAAGGGTGGGGGGGTCAGATGGAACTTTTGTGTACTTTGATGAGTGTCATGTGTACGCAGATAAATGCAATTATAGTCATATAACTCTCAAATTGTTTCGCTTCGCAATTTGGCTCCGGGCAGCAATGAAGTGGGGATGGAATGTTCTAGATAAGTGTTTATAGGCCAATTAGTGGCAAGCGAAATGAGGCCTATCTGGGCCGTCGTAAACCTGGTAACATTTGAGATACGATCTCGCACCAGATACCGCGTACTGTTTAATAAATTGTCGAATTGACCTTATATCAGCACGATAATTGCAATTTGATTTAAGTTATTGTTGAAACTTTAGAGAACGCCGACATCCAGTACAACGTTTATTACTCAAATAGACATCATCATTTGCATTTTTTAAGTCGATACTTAATTGCTGTTTCAGTTGTGACTAATAACATCAAAACGATCTGAGTTTCTCTGATCATATCTAAGTTTTATCTGGATACGTTTTGTTAAAAAAATATTATTAATAAACCATAATTCGACCCAACAATGACCTGTGAACCTGATAGGACACTCGTTTTTAAAAGCGTCACTATAAAAGATATATTATGATGACGATGACGATGTTGGACATTCACGTGGATGATAGTAAAGTAAGTGTGCACTTGCCTTCTATAAAAACAATAAGAAAATCCACTTTTGAACACTATAAACGCGTAGATAATTGGGGCATGCTGGTATCAGCGTTCCAACGATAAGCAATACCACTTAGCTACAAAATATCAAATAACCAGTTAGAATCAGGTTAATTTAAATCATATAAATATTAAACTCTATACGAAACGATTTTTTTCAACCGGCCCTTTCTGATCGCATTTGTAGAGCTGGCCGAAATTAAACCGATCTGCGCACGTGTGCACTACCACATATCGCCTTTCACGAGTTATATCAATCGCATTAAACTGGGTCGCGGTAACTCGATACCCGGTCGATACCCCAACAGTGAACGGAATGTAATCGAAGCCCGTGCAAGTTATCCAGTTAACTAGCCACCCCCTCCCCCCATATGTCACGCCACGTCAGATTAGGGTGCTGTAATGTTTCAAATTCATCTTTCTCGGTTCGTATAACCCGGAATTATTCAAGCCAAGAGCGAATAGAATAGGCACTTTCTAAGCGAGCGTGCTACATCCTAGGCTGAGAGATTGCAGCCATACGCGAGCCTATTTCTACATTTAAAAAAAATACACTCAGTAAAATTGAATTCATAAACTGTAAGAAAAGAGGCTGATACTCAAACAGTATACGGAAGGTAATCGAGACCAGTACTAGCTACTTCGAAGCTATACGAGGTCCTTCATCAGTTCCCGCCGATTGCAGCGACCTCGCGACTTCTAGTCAGACCATACCAAAAATCATACGTGAGTTAAGTCAGTACATATAATCAATATGGCAGAAAAATAGTGCAAATAAAAATTTCTAATATTCTTCAAATTCATATGATTTAAAGATCAAAGTAGAAATGATCACAGGCGCTTGCTCTTTTTGCTTTATAAATGACCAAGTAATATTGTTTTGTTATGATTGGAGTTTACTCCTAAGTTCGATATATCAATGTTTGCCAATATAAGAATACAAAAGCGGATGTCGCTCAAACAGACAATCGATCACATACCCCTTATTCAACCACCGACTATTAATGTAATTAGGGTAAATGTCTATTTGTGACAATACTTGAGGGATCACGTGGTGTAATAAACGTTAAGTCGCCTACAAAGATATCAGTTGCGTACTTACTGATAATTATACTGTTTTATACACATTCAAACCAATTAAAATGACTGCCTCATTAATCATCTCCCTTGAAACTTCTAGTAGTGGATCGGAGTCTGCATTTATGCTCGGCAGATGGCAATAGGCTCACCTCCTGCTCTATAGGACGTCAAATGTAACTGGTGAAAAATAGGAGTATTACACTCTGTCTGCCCCTTCGAGGAAATACGGACGTGACGGTATATTCCATTACAAACGGAAATAGATTTATAAAAGCCCCAAATGTAACCACAACGGGTACAAAAATAACAAAGAACGTGAAGTTCACGAAACGGAATAAAAAAACAAGAAACAATTTCTTAAACTGCTAAGAAGCTCAGTAACTCTGAGAAGTATTTACGACAATACTCCATAATAACCGATGTACTTCGAGTTATTTATTCTTCTTTTAAATACCTATTTGTTACCGGTTTTGCAATTTCAAATCCAGAGTGTTTGTTCGGTGAGTGTTGTGGGTTTTTTTATTTATTTATAACCGGCTAGGTGTCCAACTTTATATTTGTCTTCTTCACTATTATATGTAAAAGATAATAGTTAAATATATTAAATACATGTACTTTTCAAACTGTCCTTCATCCGGGAAACCTAATATATGTAGAGTAGCAATATAATTGATATAAAAATAGTTTCGGGGCTATTTTTAAATTACCGCCGTAAAATCCGAAAGGATAACATCGTGAATAGAACAGACCATGAGAAAAAAATGACAGTCAAACGCTACGGGAAGTCTAAGGTCACAGAGATAAGGCTTATTAATTTAATTACATCGTCATGTATCGCGACGTCGTTTTCGTGACACGCGTACGGATCGAATCTAAGGTCGGACACTTCCGTGTGACGATTGTGCTGTGTTTTGTTTTTCAAAAATAGAACACGTTTGCATGAGTATACGACGCACGTTTTGGAATTATGTACATGCATATGTATATAAACATTTTATATTGAGGTTGACGCGCAATCAGACACAGTATCTAGTGTAACACTCATCACATTTTTTTATATAGAAACAGGCTCGCGTTGGCTGCAATCTCACCTGATGGAAAGCGAGATGCAGCCTAGGATGTAGTACGCTCACCTAGAAAGTGTCTATTCACTTTTGTTTTGAATAATTCCAAGTTATACATACATATTTAGTAATAATCTACATTGGTGGTACATATGTAACATATATGGTACACGTTGGTGGTAAATACGATAAGCGGCAAGGTGAAAATATAAAAACTTAAGTTGATAAAAAACGCAACACCACACCTGTAATACCTGAAGGGGTAGGCAGAGGAGAGTAATACGCTCTCACGTTTCACCAGCTACGTCTTACGTTCCATGGAATTGGTGGTGAAACTACTGCCATTTACGTAACTGGTGAAACGTGGGAGTGCACTACACTCCTCTGCCTACCTCTACGGGGATTACAGGCGTGATGTTACGTTACATATTTACCAATGCGGGTCGTATGTGATCGTTTGGCAGACGCTATGTTTTAATTACCTAACTACATTAGGAATATTTTCCGTCTACTAAGTTACTTGTGTAGTATTAGATATTGCTCTAAACAAGTATTTTAATTCTACAGTCAAACAATTCGTGTATTCGTTGTATGTCGCACGTTGGGGTAGACATCAAAAGAACACAGGAACCGTAGACTACCGGATGACAGTAGCCCGGTTATCCGTGAAAAATAAAGCCTGTTCAGTGTATCAAGTCCGGAGCTGCGAGCAGTCCGACCGAGTTGCACCTCAATCAATCGTGCGCTAGTTTAAGCCGGTCTAGGATTAAATTATTAACACTTTCGCAAACTGTGTGTAAACGCAATGAAAAATCCACGCCCATGTTCTTATTACATATTCAGTCGCGAAGAATATTGGGTTTCTCTAGGTACTATATTCTAATTTAGTTTAATTTAATTTT
>DWFV01000984.1:0-12219 GCA_018246775.1 Parelbella machaon machaon
CGCTGTACTATGGACTATCTAGAAATTCTAATTTAGAAATAATATATTCCAATATATGTATATTCTATAGTAACGCCCGAGTGACCATACGTAGGTATAATACGTTTCTTACGTTGTCAATATGCTAACAGATAAAGTAAGACATATTATTGTGCACATAATTACCTCAAAGATATATTATAACATACCTACGGTCTGTCGCACTTTGTTATAATATAATATTATAACAAGATTTACTAATATATTGTAGCTCCATTTTTTACGACCTTTATTGTATTACTGTGGTCACTGGCTAAATCCTTCGCTACATTACGATGTTGGTAATCAATTATATCATACACACCTGGCTGTTCTTCCATTCATTAACTACATTAAAACAGGTGGAAGCTAGCACTCCACCACGCCTGCAAATCCAATTCATAAAGTAATTTCCTGTTCTTTTCCCTCGCTCACATTTGCTGTAAAAATATAAAAATAAGACAAAATGTCGCATTACATTCCGCCCGGTGAGGATCCTTTCTAAATGAATTATTACAGTTAAAACCTCTTCGTCGTATGGATTTCTTTGCGTTTAGTATTATTGAAATATAAATTGTTCGCGTTTTGAATTACTAATAAAAAAATCTGACAAACGGTGGACCCTGCAGGCTGGCCCTAAAAATTCCTATTAGTTTCTTTCTTAAAGCACACGAAAATATACATTACAAGTATAAATTACATACGTTTTCCAAACTTTAAGTATTTCAAAGTGCAAAAATATATTCAGGCAGAAAACATGGAGTCAATAGAAATTGAAAAAGATGTATATTTGGAAGTTTTTTCGGAAATATTCATAATATCATTTCACTAAATAACCTCTTTATACTCGTAAAATTAAGTTTTCTTCGTATGTTCATAGCATCTCATTTGGTAAAGCGTAAAATGTGCATATATAAATATACTAGAAATAAATGAATTAAAAGCAAAGAAATGATGTAATTTGTCGTATATTTCGCCGTGACAAGGCAGTCCGCTAATTGCCGGTGAGGCGCGGCGACTGCGCCATACCTGTCCTGCTAATGGAATTACGGCAGTAATTTACCGGCCCCACGGACTTCTGGTCTCTTTTTATTTGCATCGTGAGGAAAATGCTAAGGATAATCTAACTGTAGAAGAACTTCTCCGGCTCACCAAATAATATCTTGGATATCTTCACAGATGTCCGTTTGGTCCTAAATAAGGCAGTGGCTCTGCCATGGTAACTAAATAGCTGGTAGATTATATGTATATATTAATTTCTGTTTATATACATGTTTTTGTCCAGTCCGTTCTAACGGTTAGTGATCCTTATTGCTGTGGTAACGGTCGTGGGTTTGATTGCCATCCAGGGCAAATACCTATTTATATGACGAGCACAAGTATTTCTTGTGTCGAGTGTAATAAACATACTTACTTTAGGATCAAATTGTCGTTTATGGAACATAGTTACTCTCTGTCCATAATTCATGTTCGTCACTCTAAGTTTACAATTTACGTATACAATTGTTGCGTTCTGTAATAAAAATACTTTCAGTTTTTTTTTAATACTGTAATTATTAAGTCCAACGAAATACTTCTGTAAGGTGCCAAATAAAACAACCAACAGATATATCACATCTACCATCTGCAACGTAACTATTAATTTTCATTCGCATTTTCATTTCTGAAATAAAATTTAACGAAAACGGGAGAAACAACACAGGATTAATTTATCAAACAATGTTCAACAAAGGCCAGAGGGATGCAAACTGGTAATCGCGCGCTCTGTTTACTTCCGCGCCGGATCAATTAGGGGACGACACCTCTTATAAATCATCTCGCTAGTAACCATTCGTTATCGTCAGCTTTCCGCCGTCTGCAACTGCTGAGGGATGCACGGCTCGGCGCACGCGATATCTGTAAGGAGCACAACAAATATATAGGTAGGTACATCAGTGTATTGTTATATTAAGTACAAATACTTGCAGCTAGTTATAAGAACTTTAACGACGTCATCATCGGGGCCTATCTCCGTCCATTGCTATATATAGACCTGTCAAATAATACAAAAGAATTTAAGTCACAAGGAAAATATAATACACTGAGCCAATTACACGTTATAATCCGGCATAAAACAAGGGTAGCCAATTTCATTAGAATTAATGTACTGTTTACCTACTAGATTTTGGGCGACGTACTAATAGAACAATAGTATATTTCTTAATAATTTTATGTGAGTAAATGAAACAATATTCAAGTAGTATTTTATTAATAAGTCTTGTCAAGATACATAGATTTAAGTAGTAGTTTCAATTAGTATTTTCGATTAAAAAGATTAGAAACCAAAAAAAAATGATTAGTTTTGCTTATTACTAACATTATTATTGGTTATCGGAGCGCATTGGAGTCTTCAAGAGATTGAGCTAAGTATAAAGGGCGTGGGTGGGATAGCGGACAAATCCAAACTGAATAACTGTAGGTACCTTCGTAATACAAGTCGTTTAAGTCAATCAATGACTTACATTCGCATAAAATAAGACTTGTAATAGAATTCTAGAATAATAATGATTACAATCAACTATAATTACATTTGATAACATATTTGATTAACGTGATGCAAAACGATTTATTGCAGCCTTGGTGCGCTGACATTGCCCGATAAATGTCGCTGTTTAAGATGGCTGCCTCGCTAGAATTTCTTGTTCAGCCGCTTGTTATTCTTCATGTTGAATTTTTCAACGCGCCATCAAATATATTGAAATTATATTTTTCTTGGGCTTGCTGTAATCTACTGGACTGACCATCCCTGTGTACAAGATAATAAACATCTTAAACACACAAGTTCGTGTATTTAACTGTTATTGAAAAAACTTGTTATTGTAAACAAAATAGAGTAAAAAAATTGGACGCGACTATGTGTTCCCGCAGCGGCCGGTTGGTCGGGATCCAACGTCGTCGAAAACAACTTCGGAGACTTCTCTTCAATCTGGAATTGTATATATACATATTCACAATACATCCTCGTACATTATTGGAATCGTTTGCATAATGTGACCTCAACAAGCTTTCTTTGTCTTGTTGCTAATTTCATTGCCTTGATTGTAAAAAATACCATCCACTAACTTGTACTCATGTTTATAGAAATAAACACTCCTTTTTATTTATATGTGGTTTCAGTTTAGATCTTTTTTGTTTTTTTTTTTTTATTTCTTTCATTATATTTTTTCATAAGTACTGTAAATGATATTTAATATTAAGCCGGCCATTTGTAACTACGTAAATCAATCAATAAGTATTTGTATATATCTGTAAATAAGTTGATTTTAGGGCGTAATTTAAAGGAATAGTAGTTAAATAGTGCCAATGGGTATTGTTGACAAATGTCAATATCCAGGTCCAAGTCTTTTCCAATAGGCAAGTTGAGTATTTTAAGGACTCTTCATAAGTACGTATTATAGGCGAGAGAAACTCTCGAAGTCAGTTTTAAAGATTGTAGTGAAAAAAATCGAATAAACTGCATGTAAATCACTCGAATGTTAAATTAGTCGCCCAACTTGCCCTTGAACAGCGATGGTGTTTGTGAACGAGTGACGTCATGTAATTTGAGAGTGTTAATTGTTATGTTACTTGAGAGTACTTAAATTGCACTTTAATTACTAAATTAAATTTAAATTGCATAAAAATAAAAGCAATGGGGATTTTACAATTTATGTCTTTAAAAAAATATTGTTTCGATGGAATATTATAAGTATTTTGTAATATAATAAATATATTGAATACAGTCAACAGCCCTATTACAGTTTGAGTTGAGACCTGTGTTTTCCAGTAAAAACTATCCATACTAATTCATGAATATTGAAGAATTTTGTCATAGTCGTAACTTATTAGTTGAAAATCTTTCTCTGGCTTCAATATTAAAAATATTTTATCTGCCAGCAGCCTTAGGATATAGTAAAGGAGAGTTATAGTCCTCATAATAGTACGTCATGCTTATGACATCCGTAGCGGAGCGGGTAGCACGGTGAGACGAGGCAAACACTGTATAACAGTACAGAGAAATTACTTTATTTTATATTTAAATATAATGTTGTAGACTGGTAATACTGATAATCATATCATATCAATTTTATTGTAGTGTCTCTTGAACTGATATAAATTCTCGTGTTATAAATTGTGTTTTTGAAGTGAAACTTTGCTGATGGGGTAAACATTTTTCAAGCACTACAAAAATTTAAGATCACGCGAGGAGTTGTGCTAAAAAGACACAATCGCCGTGCAGTGTACGCGACTTACACGTTTCATAGAATTGCAATCAATTGCAAAAGAGTGCTTTTGCAAAATTCATTTTTTCCTCTTTTATATGATGATTTCTTTACTTTAGTTAAATCTTGACTGCCTCTTTGGTCGAGTGGTAGCAAATGCAACTGCCGATCGGGTGGTCCTGGATTCAAATCCCGGGTCAGGTATTGTTGGATTTTTTTAATTTAAAATTTCTAGTAGTAACACGGAGTCTGGATCTGTGCCCCGTGTATGGGAATAGGCTCACCACCTATTCCGTGGGACTTAAACGTAACTGGTGAAAACGTGGTAGTGTACTACCTCTGCCTACTTCTTCGGGGATAACAGGCGTAATGTTACGTTTGCTAAGTCTTGGCTTCAGCGTAACTATAATATATTTCACAGCAATAAAGTAGAAAAAATCTTTTCATCTACGTAATATTATCAGCAAGGAGGTTTACGTCTACTGTGTTCCAGACACACTGTATTTTATTTGTTTTCCTATAATGGCAAAAAACATTGCCTGTGGTTACGTTTACAAATGTTGACAGATGTTAGTATAACTTGAATGATGGAAATGAAAAACCGCTATTGTTTTTTGTTGCTCTATGAGGGCGGCGCGGCCCGGGGCGGGGCGGCAGAAATTTTTCAGTCGCCCGCTTTACCACCGCTGTTCCCGAGTCTCCTTTGCGGGCTTTTCGAACTGTCATCCGTTAAACGGCTCCACTACCCTTTTTGTTATTTAATGATTCTTCTTACCACCTTCTGTTTTTAACACCTCAAAGAGCTGTAAAACTCTTAAGATAGGTATATGAAATATATTGTAGATAATTTTTTTGCATATCTATATTTATGATTTTTTATTGATGAACTCCATATCAATAAATTAGTTTCAACTGCAGCAAAGATAGATACTTTTATAATTGCTTAGAAATAAAGATTTCAGTAGGTAAGTCTGGACTATAGCTTTAAATATACATTTGTGTGACTAGTTAGGCCTTAGAGTACACCATATCATATTCCCATACTCACAAAATTGAATAGTAAACTTCATATAAATGTATATTAAGAAATGTCATTAAGCATTATGCCCGCTCCTTGTTAACAAAAATGAAAGATGATTAAATCACTAAGGTGCTTAATTAAATAATTCTGAACTCTCCCATTCTTGATGGCGCGGTTTCAACAGCTTTATGCTATACCCCATTATCTTATAGGTCTGCGGTATAAGATTTATTCGACCTAATGTCAATGTAAGTATATGTAATGTAAGTGTCCTTATATACGCCACTATTATCCTAATTGAGGTCATAACTCATGATTATTATGATTAAATAGTCTCTTGAAATGCATGTAACGTCGCGAGGACTCGTAATGTGCATCAATATTCCTTCAATGTCATTATTATCTTCAAATCTTAACGATACTAAAAGGCAATGTTTGTATGACTACTCTATGAGGTTTTTCCTCTAATATCTTAGAAGCTCTCGTATCTTCTTCCACTCAAGGGGCCCTCGCGAGCGCAGCTTTTGCTATTGTCGTCAGTTTAGCTACACTTATGTCTGTAGACGTTCTATGTCTCTTTTGACTTTTTTCTTTCATTTGCCAAAGAGTCAACCGTTTCAACTGTTAAGACTCTTATGCACTTGACATTCATGTTGTGTGCTTAATATATAACTTTTCAGATTAAGACTGCTAAATTTTCCGGATTAATTCTTCTGTATAAAACTACCATAACAATTGCTTTCGTCTACGGAATGAGAAATGTGTTCAATCATTATATTCCTACGCCAAGTCCGTCATGGGGTGGACAGAGGATGTCACACAGGGTACCGCAAATTTTATTTACTATAGCAGTTTTAGGTTACAATCTCTGTGAAAACTTGGATGCAATATCATTACGACAATCATCATTATGATCATAATCAGCATCAGCCTATCTCAATCCACTGCTGGATAGGGATAGAACAGGACAGAACATTGGGGGAGGCCTATTTCAACAATATCTTCACAGATTTATGTACAAAGGAAAGGAAAAATACATAATAGACAATGAGCGGCTAAAGGGAACGTTTATTGTATTAACCAAAGGAAAAGCACTTGCGATAGATGTATTTTTTTTCTGATAAATTTCTGACGGAACTACGAACTCTTTGAAATATAAAATATAATCATCACAACTCCATTTTAACTGTTGGAAAATTAAAAGAGTATTTTATTTGGCATTCGTATTTCTTTTCACAAATAAATCACAACGAATTGTGTATAATTGTTAAAATTATAAACACAAAGAAAAATTTGTTATTATTTATACACTGCGGCTGCCGTTCGGAACGATGTGAATTATTTCATAGAATAATGAAGTGAATAATTCCACACTGCAGTGAGTAAACCTGCATCGGGCCAAGGTCGCTCCCGGCCCGGCCGCGCCCCGCCCGATCCGACATACGAATATATATTTTCAGGAGGAGAAGTATAAGGTGGTATGATGTATAAGCCCCTTAATACTCTCAGTTTAATATTAATTATATTGATGGTGACGATGAATCTGTAAAAAAGACAATATTACCATTATTCTTAATTGGATTGGAAATTATATAATAATACATTCGTCAGACAAACATTCTCCGATAACAAATAATTGGATTGTCATTAAAAAAGTCATGTTTGTGCTACAAAATAGTAAAGTACTAACTTCGATTGTTAGCTAATTGTTACCCTGTGATGTGTCATCAGGTTTTAATAAAATCAAGTAAACATAAACATAACGTAACTTTACGCTTGTATTTCCCCGAAGAGGTAGGCAGATGAATATAGTACAGTCCCACGATTCACTAGTTCCATATTGAAACCACTATGTAAATGTTAAAAATAAAAACAATTTATACCGGAATAAAGATGATTTTGGAGTAGATAATGACGTAACAACCGATGACCTATTTGTAAAATGGTTCAATGGATGACTTCCCCTTGCGCAAATCAGCGGCGCCCGCAGCGAGCCAAGGTCGGCGGCGCCGGTCGATACTGCAATGATGCGGCCGGAGATTACTGTTCGCACTCGACCGACTCGGTACGAACATTTTAAAATGTTTACTGTTGCTTTTTGGGATTAAACACATATAATATATAAGTGTTGCAGTAATCATGTGGACGAACGTGCTAAGAGAGATATAGCTGACCTACCGTGACCATAGGTCAGATACTGGTTGGTGGGGGAGTCAGAAGTTTTTAAAACCAGCGTGCATGTATGAAGAAAGTGTAGAATGTAGAAGAACTAGGTCAGGTCTGTAAGGATTAATATATTTGGTTATTAAACTCTGTCTACCCGTAAGGAATTTGGCGTGGTGATGTAATAATACATGGTATGTATCATATAAAAGTGGTTTTTAATGAAAATATCTGAAGCAAACGAACGCACACAACTCACAAGTGGATTTATCGGGCATATCACATACATGTTCTGGCTCAATCACGCTTTTAGAAATATCAAAGCAAAGCTTTGTACTTGTGATTTTTGTGAAAGTTACTATTATTATAAAAAAAAATATTATATATATGACGAAAGTGGAACTACCTGTGACAATTCACGAGAAAATACAAAGCTGCGATACAATGTCCGTGGCGTGCACCCTTAATCATTCAAGGACCGCACCCTTGCACCTCCCTCCCTCCTCCGCAGCCGTATATTCAAGTTATGCTCTCTTCTACATTGTATCATTTCTGCTTCGATTCTTATTGCGCTGTAATTTCACATTTTATGTATATAAAATCTGATACCGTGCTACAAACAGAACGATTTTTTCTCTATGTAATTTAATTGTAGACCTTGATACGAGCAAGTAGGCAAATAACGAAGTAGAAATATAATATAACAAACTAAACACTGCCGCTTACTAAAAAATATCTAATATATCCTCCAAAATAATAATACATGTAGGACGATTATTATGTTATTCATAGATATATTCCAGTGCATCGAAGCCCGCAGTAGGCCAAGGCCTCCGCAGCTCTTCAACTAGCGTTACGGTAACGAATTAAAGTACTACCATCCACACACTACACTTACGTAATTACGTGGCACCGCTACGTCAGTGCTACGAAATACCTAATAGTCCTTTTAAATAGACCAGTTCGCAGAGCAGACTTTTATCGCGTTTAAAATAAAACTTTAGCACATTTCTATAAAGTCTATTTTTACATTTCTGTTGTCTTGTGACTGCGCTCTAGCGTCCTCTTGCCTTAAAACATTTGAAATGCAAAAATGGACTTTGTTGCTCCGCACTAAAGTCTTATTTCAAATGTGATTAAACCTGCTCTGCCCTTTGTGACGGTCTATTTGAAAGGACCGTAACGAAACATTAAGCAGACATCGGTGTTACTAGTTTTCGTGTCTAGTGTCTAGCACAGACAGTAACCATCCAGTACTGGTTAGCGCTTGTGTTATTGGGCCTGAACGAGACTTGTGATAAACAAAACACATTGAACATGTTCCAAGCAAGTTCCATGTGAACAGATATTTGTAAATACGTATTGTAAAATATTATTTGATTATATAATAAAATCTTTTTTAGTTTTTAATTTAGATTAAAGCAACTGTCCTATCTCTATTTATTTGGTTTTCCTGTTAATAATTCCATAAAATATACAATATAAATAATTTAAAATATTATTGTTTTGGTATAATGCAATTTTATGGTTTTTTCGGACCAACAGCATACGAAATGTACTAGCAGATGAAATGTGATCGGTAGATAAGGAATCAAACATGAGGATTTTTTATGAAATATAAAACATGTGATATTTGTATTTGTGTAGTTCATATTTTAAGCGCATAAAAAATGAACGTTGCCGAATAATTTCAAGGTACTGCCCGTAGCGTGTCAAGGTCATTGCGGTGCTCTCAATTCGTCTGGACACGGTTTGTGTGAAGCTGTTGGAAATAGGGTTGCCGCATTTTTTGTAATTAGAGTACATTGACTATTTATTAAAGGTAAGAAAAAAAGTAAATAGTATCAAAATAAAGTACAATTTATTTTTCTTTACTTCCGATACTTATAATCATATTTTTTATTACTTTTTGCAATTTGTATTAAATTATGATTTCTATTAAAAAATTGCACATCATCTTTACACTCCATATTTAAGTTAAAATAAATAAGTAATGATTATTTTATCAAATTTAGCGACTCTTTATTTCCTTCGTCTCGCCATTTGCTATTTATAACAGAAAAATAAACTTTCTTTGGATGCTGACGTGGCGGGAATAGAGAATAAAAAAGAAACTACTTTATAAAACTTTAAAAAATTATTATCAGTCTTATTGAATACTGATTGCCATTTTTGTGCAGTTGATAGTTCTGCGAAACTCTTAGAAGTATGTGTCTGATTAAGAGAACTCTAAAGTTTAAGTTTAAAAGTGAACATTAGAGTTCGTTTAATCAGAATTAAATTTTAATTTTTATGCAGATTTAAATTTAAGATTATCCTAACTTATATATCTACACAAACAAATTTGAAGTAAAAAAAAATAGCTAAAGATACTGCTCAAGATAAAGTTACTGCTTACCTATTGCTAAAGAAATATTTTTCAAAATAATGCTATATAAATATAAAATATATGTTTTTTTTTTTATTTTAATTTGGTTAGCAATTTATTTTACGCTCACGACGGTTAATTGGTGCATCAAGCTAATAAGTGTAACGAGCGACATTTGTAAACTATAGTTTTTAAGTTAAAAGCAAATGCTCCTTTTTAACATATCATTTCTTTCCGATTCTCGGAAGTCGTCTTTTAAGAAACAACATGTCAAGCCGGTGTCGCGTTCCCAAAGAAACTCATAACGAACATCTCGCTACATACTTTCTTAAAACACATGCACAACCGTTTGAAATCTGTCACGGCGTGCTCTATTTAGGCATATCGTGTGGGGGCCAAATATTCTCTATGCAACGCTCCCGAGCACCCCTTTTGTTCAAAATATTGAACCGCAAAGAATTTTTGCTCTTTGAACATTATATAGGTCTTCAAATACGCGCATACATTTTTTTGACTCGCTGCCAACATTCCGTGCTTTATGTTGACAGCAGCCGCAGCAACGGCTTATGTGATATTTTCTACGGTTTTCAATTTTAGTAGCTCTTGCCAAATGAAATAGTGTACAGAAAACGTTCTTTATGTCAATTTTTCTTGGGTATTATGTGAATACGCCAGAGGAAAGGATTTTTTACTTTACAAAAGTAATGTAGTACGTTATAAAAGAAATACTATTATATAGCGGCGCGCTGATGCTGGAGGCGGCGAGGACCAATAAGTAAAGAGAAAGAAAAACATATTTAATTTAATATTAAGTAAATTCAAATATGAAGTTTGTTAGTTGTGAACATAGCATATGACACCCCCAGCTACGTGGAATGAATATAGGCAACGTGGTTAGCAGTGGTTAGCAGTGGCGTGCTAATAGAGAGGGCTATGTCCAGCAGCGGACTGAAACGGGTTGATAATAATGATGATGATGAAGATTATTAAGTACCTATAACTATTTGTATTATAAAATTCCCAACACTTAACATCGCATCTTCGCATAAATTCAATGGCAAAGTGCCGTATTGCCCGGGTTTTATAAAAAGGAAAAAGTAGAGATGGTAATAAGATGCAAAGTTTCCTAGAACCGATAAACTTAAAGTAGATGAGCCGTTCAAAGAAGCGCCCGCTCCGGCGAGAGATTAACATGTCTAATCTTAAAGGGGGTTCTTCGTAAAAAATACATCTCGCTAAGAAGCTACGAAGTTAGAAAACTAGCAGGGGTTTTCTGCAGCTGCTCGATGATATATTTGAAGATTGCGGAAAGTTTAATCAAGCTGAATCAACTCAAAACTTATGCTGTACTAATCTAATGTAAACGAAATGCAACTGACAATTACTAAGTTACGATATCGATCTATAATGGGCAAAAAACGTATATGAAGACAAGGAAAAAACTGTGATTACTTATGAGTTTATATGTATACTTGTAAGTAGTTATAAATTGATTATAGGCTGATTAAAAAGACACGTGTTTAATTCGGTACCTTTTATCTTTCAGCGTCCCAAGTAACAATACATATCGTATATATTTACAACATGCACATAATCTAAACATTTCGGCATATAGAGAACTTTATGGGCAAGATCGTCGAAGGTCGTCTCCAGTCAGCGACAGCTCTGGCGCCATTATGGAGATTATGTGCACTCTTAGCGATTTTACACTCTATCTATAAACAGAAGTTGTATTGCAACTGACATTGGTAGGTATCTGGTATGTATCTATGCTAACATAAAATGTTTATATAGTGCTCTCAGAAGATATTTAATATTGATTTAATTTGTTTTCTACCTACCTAATATTTGATTTAAGCTTTTTATATAGGAGTTTTGAGGTCAAAAAATTACATTTATATCTACAGTCAGTGATAGCACTGTGGGAATGGTATACCAGCGAATACTTTTTAGTATAAAGTAACTTCATATTTGTAGAATCTCTAGAGCTAGAAGACAAAGATACTTAGAATTCTACTATCGACAGTTACAATCTCAACATTCGAGAACCATGCTCGAAGCTCTGATTCCGATCTCATTAAGATCACGAGCTGAGATAGGTTTAGTGCAGAAAATCTTTGACTACATCGTAACCTTATTGTAGGCTTTAGGAAGCTTTGACACCTGATTATAGGTATATTACAGTTCTGGACGATATTTTGATGATGATGATGAAAATGTTCTACTTAGAAAATTTTCTTATGAAAATGTAAAACAAAGGGCTTCGAATGAGAATGATTTTCATTTAGCCTTCAATTCAAATTGACTGCCTCGTTAGTTGAGTGATTGCAAGCGCTACTGCCGATCGGGAGGTCCTGGGTTTAAATCCCGGGTCACATACGTACTAATGGATTTTCCTAATTTACAAT
>DWFV01000985.1:0-12215 GCA_018246775.1 Parelbella machaon machaon
TGTTCAAGATTACCAGCATCATTACATTATTAAGACAGTTACGATCAAACCTTTTATCATTTGACTGCTAGACATGGATCTGTTCTGAGAATAAGAATGGTAAGGGTCATAATCAGCTACACTGGTCAAGTGTAGATTAGCACACTGCACATGCTTTAGAGAACAGTACTGAATTTCTAAGGAGTGAAAATTTGCTTGTGATGTTTTAGTTCCATCTTATGGGAAGTAAAATATAATCTTTAAAAAACACTCCATTTTATAAAGAAAAAGTGCATTCCAGCATTTTAGCCCAGGACCTGTAGTTGCAGGCTGAATTCTAAACCACTAGTCTCTCATTACTGCTTGCTTGGTCTGCATATAATTATATGCATATATTTAATTAAATATAATACAAAAATACTGTGATTGTGTACTGTTTTAATACTCATCATTAAGTACTAAACAGTTGATTGACACAAATATATCCAGGTATTTGAAGACAACCAAGTACATATAGAAACAATAAAAACTGTTGGGAGAAGACAAAGAACTTTAAAGTTGTTCAAGTGTTTACCATATCTTGTATTAAACTTCAGGTCAGGTAAGAGGACCCGGTGAATCCACTGGCTTCTACGCAGCTTACCACCATCTATGAACAGCTTTCTTGTTCCTACTGCTTCCATATTCATGTATCCAATGCCATACTGGGCCCTTGATTCCTTTGTGTCATTGAAAGTTGACCATGTCACCACAATGTCATTTGATTTCGCTGGAAGGTAATGATTTTTACATTTATTTATTTATTTATTCCAATGACAATTTAGACTATATCTATCATAACAGATTTCCCAAATCGATAGCATTTATTGATACCTCTATTCTCAAAGGGTGTTAAGGACATTTTGGTATAAAGATACTGAAACCATCATTATATTAGATCCTGGGTTCAACCCTAGATTGGCTACTACTGGGTATTTTTCACTTAAGATGCCTAAAAGTCGCCCAGAGTTTAGATTTGTGCCTGGTGAATGGCAAAAGGCTAACTCCTTATTCCATAATGGAATAAAAATAAAATTGATGAAATGTGGGAGTATTTTGTAGTACTCTGCTGCTTACGCCTTTAGAGAGATATAGGCATGAAGTTACCATTTAACTATAATATTTTGTGAAGTTAGCAGTGCATATTGGGTTTTAAACACCAGGCCCTCAAGTGGAAAGATAACAATTAAACAGCTGTAATACAGCTTATTAATATTTCACATACTACTTTGCATTGAAATTTTAATTTAAAAACAGATAGATACAGAATAAATAAACTACGTATTATCATAATTTATAAAACATATCAACATAAAATACACCTGTAATCCCACAAGGGGTAGGCAGAGGAGTGTAGTACACTCCCACATTTCATCTGTTATATTTACATCCCATGGAATAGGTGGTGAGCCTATTGCCATACACCAGGCACATATCCAGACTCAGATTCCCTATTAGAAATTCTAAATTTGGCAAGAAATCACGCAGGATCGGAGAAAGTGGCGAGCTCTCGTGTTGGAGGCAAAGATCCACTTCGGATCATTGCGCCAATGAAGTATTAGTAGTAAATTAGAAAATTCCAATAGTCCCCGACCCAGGATTTGAACCCAGGACATCAAGATCAGCAGGCGCACTTGCAACCACTCAACCAACAAGGCATAATATATAAGCCATATAAACAAAATTATAAAAGTCTGCTGTTATGCAACATCATGCATAAATGACTACATAGATGACAAGTGCTGGCCTATACTAAATAAAATAAAAAAGATTCCAAATCTTTTTGGAAATCAAATTTCTTTAGTTTTACTTCTTATATACTTAGTCCTTAACAGAAAAAAAATTACTTATTTTCATTCAATATAAATTTATAAACATTTTAAGAAACTAAAATTGTTAGCAATCTTTAAAGATTAGCAAAGTACATTTTTGGCTTCAATATTTTATATGTTTTGCTCTCTGTAAATAAAATATATGGTTAATATCATAAATAACACAGATGAAGTTTTCAGTATCAGCTAGTACATAAAATGTGTTATAAGTATAAATGAACTAATGAAATGGTTAACTTTACATACATTTAGGACATAATCTCAAATTTCATCTATATTACTTATAATTTTGATGAAACTAGCAAATACTGTTGTTTTTAAAAATATATTTACATTCCTTATCTATCCACAGTTCATCCTTTAGTTATCACACTCTCATTATCCTCACTCTTATCAGTGGCTGACATGTTCTAACCTCCATTCTGATTTCTAACTTACATACACTGTATACTAGTTATGTCTACAGGTTTGTCACACACAAAAATAATAATAAATAATAACAGTTATATTAATGTAGGATGATTTTTATTGTAATTCTTATGTCACAAATGATAAATGATTAACAACAATTATTACATTATATTTATAGCGTTAATAGTCTTCATTGTTTAAATTCAAATAACTGTTTTGAAATGATCCTACTTCAGTATATTTTCCTGTATAGGTATTAGGCCTCTGTTTAAACTTAAATCATTTTTTTTTCATTTCAATAGGTTTTGTGTGGATACCACTGAGACAGAGAAACAAAAAGTTGTTATTGCTTATAAGCTTTTACTGGTCCTTGTAATAGCGGCATCATTGGTTTTCAATTCCTCTTGAACAGTATTTAATTTCCCTAGTATATACAGATGACAATTTAATAGGTGCTTATTGACATTACAATTATTATTACATCGTCACACCAGGTACACCATTACTGTGTAGGCAGAAGAATTATTTAGATTTTGTAAGCATTCCTTTTTTTATGATTTGCAACGCTAAAATTTAGTATCAGATCTAAAGAACGAACGAAGAATTTACTTACATCCAAACGCAATATGCACTTGTTCGGGCTGACAATAAGCGCAGTCATATCCTGGGCTTGCATTAGCGTTCACGACTTGACCGCAATATATTGCAAATAATAACAAAATATTTAATAACATCATTTTCATCTACCTGATTAAATCAGTATAATATTAAAAATTCACAATACAACGAAGCTCCGCGCACAGCGCAACCGCTCGATATAAACTAACAAGCAGCTAATGAGTAATGGTCAAATCATACGACTGTTTAGTTTCTTTGTTATTGTGGTTGCGATTAACGAGTACGCTATGTAATTACAAAAATCATATTATCGTACAAATGACCGGAAAAACGTCACGGCGGTACTGGGTTGCTATCATAGTAAAGCAGTACAGATAAAAAATAATTCATTAGAATTTCTAGGAAGTAGCTTATGGTTACTTGTTGCAGTGATTCAAGAGCGCACTTCGTTAAATAGCAACTGCATCGCCTCTTTTAGCATTTGCAGACAGTAATGTAGACTTAGCATCGCTATCGAGTACTAAACTGACAATACTGACTATTAAAGGAAAAGAGCAGGGAATGCTGCGGCGCCCACGGCTTTGAAGGATTAAACATTATAGATGGGCGTTTCTAAGATAGCTGTTAGTGCATCAATGCTACATCGCGTCTGTATCGATGCAAAGGAATACGATCAGTGACAGAATCGCAATAGTATTGCAGCCTTTTATAGATTGTATCGCTCTTAAATTCGAGCAAAATCGTCGTAGGCGGCATTCCTTACTGCTACATTGATTGTCGAATCAGTAACAACTATATGACTAGCCAAATAAATATTCTAATGTTAGAAAATACGGTTACTTACAAGTCTGGCATTATGATATATTATAGCTTAGAATTTGTTCTTTATAGTTTATTTGAAGTTACACTGCCGTTTTGTCGACTGTACCAATAGTTTAATATAATATTAACAGGAATTGATCATGCAGTAATAAAATAGAAATCGGGTTGAGATATTACTTAACTGCTGCAGCCAGGTTGGAAAATAGCCCCAGTCTACATTTTTGGCTCCATGATTTCTGAGGTATGTATGGTGGTTTAATGAATGTAGAAAGAGCGAAAGAAGTTTACTATGTCTGCAACCTTTGGAGTTCCTTTATGCTTGCCTAAGTTGTTTATGTATTTTAATTTATGGCACTAACATTAGTGAAACATTGTTAAGATTCTTATTATTAGGGACACGATATCGAATAGAAAGCATTGATACTGTACTCATGAGTAGTATCAAAAAAAGTTTCGTACTTGTACAAGTATCGACACCTCAAAATATCGATAGATAGCTGCTTTTACATCGTGGATCCTGATACGAAAAATTGAAGTAGTTGTGTTTGAATGCGGATTTCAAAAAATAATTAAATAATTGTTTGTAAAATTATTTCCTAATCACAAAATTAATTTAAAAGCAATTTATGAGTTATCAACCGGAAATTAAATTTATTTAAAAAGATTACATTGATTTCATGTTAATTTCGTTTTGGCGGGAAAACTGTGACACATCGTTTTGTTTTTGAAAAGACGCCATTATTTAATGATCCAAAGAGTATAACCTATAGGCTACTATATGACACTTTAGACTCCAGTAGTCTGCTCAGTGAAGTACAACTCAACGTCCCGTCCCGATATACTCGACACGCCTTTACCAAACTTAACCACATCCCCATATGTCGAACGAACGTCTTAAAGCACTCCCCGCTTTCCCGAATTTGCGCCGAATACAATCGCATTTGCACAAAACTATCAGATGTCGATATATGCCATGACACAATAATAATTCTAAAAAATAAAATAAATCAGCAACTATCCACTTCATCTTGTTCTAGTTATGTTAGTTAGAAAACAGTCGTTTTAAGGATACTGATTTTGCAGGAATTGGTAAATATTCTTGTGCCATCATGTATAATTTTGGAAAAACAACTTTTATAGCGGCCAACTGAATTAAGGGATTTACGAAAAGTGGCCAAATCTGTGCATATAAGTAATATTTTATTTCAAATTTTTTCAGACTGTAATAAAGAACTAAGTTGGTTTTTAAAAAAATCTGAAAAAAACTGGATACGATACTTGTGTAAAAGTACTCAATGAGTAAAAGTATCGCATACAAAGTATCGAGTACAAAAATGTCGTACGGGAGACAAAGTACTAGATACTACAAAGTATCGATACTTTTCCGTGTATTAGGGTTATTAGGGTATTATCTTCAATTTTATAACTCATCCACTTTAGAATGTAAATAAACTGTAAATGCGATGAAGGATTTATAATGTCAATGGACTGGCAATATTAGTGTAAACTTAATGTCATGTCAATTTGTCTCGTAGTGATCTTTGTCTGTGTAAGTAATTATTTCATAGAAAGGTATAAACTAGGCGTAAATGTTGCGCGATAAATAATTGTTATTCATTTGAAGTTAAAGCGTAGAGCAGCTTAAGTTAAATGTGTGTTTCTATACGTAATAATTATTTTAAAACATTTTATTTCACTTGTTTGGGTGCATGTAGTACTTCTGAAAAGTAAGTTATATATAATTTTTACAGTTTGCCAAAATAGGCTATTTAATGATTTATTGTGTTACTGTTTTTCTGTTGCATATTAAAGTCTGCGATATGTATTAACCCACTTATGCATTGTATTTGGAAAAATAAAATAAAATATTTTATCAACTGTTTTATTCAGTCACAATGCAAAAATATTTACTTATCACTAATGAAGTACCTAATTAAATGGCGTAGTATAATATGTACATTTAAGCTTTACCTTAACTATCTATAAAAAAATATCACAAACAAAATTGTGATCACCAATTTGTACTTAAAGGTGAATAAAAAACTAACACAGCAACATTTGATTTTAACTATTGTCTTTTATGGGTGGTTGAAATTAAGTCACAAGAAGAATGGCACACTGGCACTTCTTTTTCAAGCAAACTGGCATAAAATTAAAAATAAACACCTATAAATAGCACTACAACCGTCCCAAACTCATTTCACCTTCACTTACATTCTTCTTTTTGCTTCTCCTTTTGTTAATCTGGCCCAAACTGACCTCACCCTCACTATGCAAAGGAATAATGGCATCAGAAATATCTGAACAGTATTTTGAGTATGATGTAGAAGAGCTCAATTCTGAAATAGAAGGCACTTGCAATTTCTGTAGCCTCTTTTTCAGTTTAAATCTGACTTCTCCTAAACTACTAATATCTGAAGAAGAATAATCACCCTCTGCAGAACTGGAACTAGTGACTGCTTTCTTCCTGAACATTCTGGGTTCTCTTGTAATATTTTTAATTCTATTATTCTTTGATTGAAAATGAGATTCAATATTTGATATTACTTCCCGTGATGTTTGGGGAAGCCTTAAACTGAAACGTGGAGATGACAAGTTTATAGATATAGCTAAATCATCACCGTCATCTATGTTAATCTTTACCTCTTCTATTGTCAATGGTCTGGTTTGGTGATCAGCCATCATTGATACAATTGGAGATGTTGTTCTAGTTTTATATTTAGTAGGTGAAGTCATAACACTTTTCACATGTGCGGGTGATGTTTGAGTATTCTTTTGAGAGGATACAACATTCTTTTGTATGTTAAATTCAATTTCTTTAGAAGTAGAAGGTTTGTTTAAGTTTTCTTCCAGCAAATCTCCATACTCATCAACAATCAGTTTTTTAATGAATTCTTTCTCCAATTGAAATAATTTTTCCACTTCTTTTTTGGGGTCTATAGACGGCCACAGATCATTATAAATAGGTTGGATATTTCCCCGGTCATTTCTTGGTGAGGTTTGAGTTTCTTTTAAAGATATCTTTTGAGTACTGTTGCTTTGTGTACCTGTTTCCTGTGTATCTACTGAATGGAGAAATTCAAATGTATCAACTTTATTTTTGATCGATAAATTGAATTTTTTAATAAATGTTTTATTTTGCATTTGTTTTTCTATGCTTTTAATAGAACCACCGTCACTGTCATTATTGATAGATTTGCTTGAATTAATTTCTTCAGATTGTGCATCACTTATTGGATTTTGGTTATCATTAAGAGGAGAATAATCTGATTTTTCATCTTCAAAGTCATCAACATAACTATCTTGATCGTCAACATCTTTAGTAGGTTGTGTTTTTTCAAAGGGAACATTAATTTCATTGAAATTTTTTGATAAGGTTTTATTTACTTTCTTTTCAATATCTAGTACTTCTTGCAGTAAATTTTCATCTGATGTATTAAGAATTTTAGGGCTCTCTTCCAGAATTTCCTCTGGACTTTCTTTCTTAAATGAATTTTCTCTACTTAAGATTTTATCTAAAATAGGACTGAGAGCTATATTATTTTTGTTAGGTATGTCTGATAATTGCTTTTCAATATCACTTACTCTAACACCACCCAATGTTAATTTTGAATAAGGAATATATTCAGTATTGTTTAGTGTCTGATTTTCGATCATTTGTTGACTGGAAGGAATAGTAGGCTTTAATTTAACTGTTCTACATTTTTTTTCTGGCTTAACTAACTTAACTTGTCTAGAACTTGCAGGATATCCATATACTGAATTTAATTTTTTCCTCCATTCAACTAAACTGGAATGAGAATGCTTAGCAACCTCTTTTTTACTACCCATACTCCTTCTGGGTTTCATATTTTCTGATTGTGGTTTAGGAGGTAGTCTTTCAATTATAATTGCATCTCTATTTGATATATTTTTTTTAGAACTATAATTTGATTCACTACTTTCACATGAAGACATTTTAGAAACTTTTCTTGTGGACTCTTTGTTCTTAGTTTTTATAGGAGTCATTAGCACTGGAACATTGTTGTTATTTTTAGTAGAAACTGTTTTTTGAAATATAGCAGGTTTATGTTCAATCGAAATAACTGCAACATTACTTTTGCTGGCTACATTTTCACTGCTAAGTACAGATTCTGGTTCAATATTTAAATCTAATACTTTTTGTTCTTTTAGCTCACTTCTTATATTTATACTAGGCATAATCTGTATTTGTAATGGTTTGTGTTGTAATTCCTTAATTTTAGGTTCAATATTTTTAAAAGAAATCTCATTATATGCCACACTTGGCTTATGTACTTTTTCTCTTTGTATATCATTATTTATATTTGTAATATTATCATTAATTTGAATAATTTTTGTTTGTGTAACAGCTAAATTATTTTTTTTACTTGTTCTCTTTTGTGCCGGCATGTGATTCACCTGTATACCAGTACTAATAACCTTTTTAGACTTCTCTACATCAGTTGTTATAGATTTTATTATACCTTTAATCACATCTTTATGAGCTTCTGTTGGTGTTGATAGAGTTGGCTTGTCCACAACTTTATACCCATGAAATTTGGCGTTAACTATCTCCTCAATATGAACTTTTTCATTAAAGTCCTCATCCAATGGTGTTGGCAACGATTGCACTTGTTCTCCTGGCTCGTGATATTTTGACAGTTCCCCAGATAGCAGTTTCAGGTTGTCTGCAGTCGATTGCAGCATGTCATGCAACTTGCTAAGTATAATTTCGTCTTCGGGTCTCAGTGCTGGCTCTGCATTCCATATATCGTCACCCATGATGTTAACCATTTCAAATTTATTGCTGCGCTCAACCTGTAACAGATATATTGAATAGTAAATGATTGAAAAAAAATGGGAAAAGATTAAATTTTCTAATATAGGCAGAAAAGTATTTGTTAGGCTATTTATATTGACGACAAATGTTATCTATCTTATCTTTACATTTAGCTATCTAGCTGATAACAAAAAATAAGCTGAAGTGAGGCTTACCAAATACCGATCGACTGGATAACGAGGGGACCCAGGGTTCACCTGTTGGTTAGACACAGAGGTTCCGGCATTCTCTCTGATCCCGCTCCGCTCCGTTCTATAAACAAAAGAAAGCATACAGTTAATTAACGGGCATTATGTTGATCATTTAGATATGTCTATTGGTATATGGTATTATTATTTATGGTATTTCACTGGTATATGGTATTTAGAATGTATGTATGTTAAATACACGAAATGTACAATCATTCATTTTTCACTTTTTAATTATCGTTGAATTTCCACTTTTTTGCCACATTTGCTTTCCAAGGAGAATGACGTCGGTGCTATAAATATATACCTTTGATTAATTGGAAGAATTTCTCAATCAACGCCATGTACAATCTATATGTGATGGTAGAAATTAAAACCATTTTATGAAGTAGAATTACTAGGCTACATTTTTGTGTTGCAGTCATGTTTTGTCATCCATATTTTCTCTACTTTCAGATAGATCTTCGATATGACATCGATACATCATCACACACGTAATCTGCATACATACATCTCGCGCGCAGGTAACGGTTTGTAAATATATTATATCAATAGAAATATATAATAACATATTGTTTTAAGATATATATGTGCAGTGAGTCTATGTGTGTTGTACATGAAATATTTTCTAAAAATATTTGTTTTGTAGACGACTGTTGCTTTGTATAATTTATAACAAGAAGTAATTTGGCCTTGTTTGTTGCTATAATATCGATTACGTCGCTTCAAAACCGAATGGATGTTGAAAATTTTGTAAAATACATTTCCCAAAATGAAAAGCCAATCTACTTGAGTAAATTTTACTAACGTGAAGAGAATAAATGGGAAAATAAAAGGACAATATATATAAAATCACATCAATTGTATTTCACCAACATTTACATTAACGTCTTAATCGAAGCATTTCACTTGCTGCTTACAGTAAGAAAGATACAAGTCTCAAAATTATTTTTTGTGTCGATGCTCTGTCGACAACTACAAACAAGCCTATAGGTACAGGCGGACTATAACATTTGCTATTGAGACAGTAAATGTTCGTTTTAGAGAAGCTGTAACGTCCATTCCTAGACTGGCCTTCAAAAATAGGGCCGAATTTGAAACTGGACCCTTGGCCCAACAAGACGCATTTTATAAATTTTATCTAGAAAAATTTCTCGGGCTGCATTCAAATATAAAACTACAATGCATAGTAATATAGTGAAAATAGTTACAAACGCACAAGCGGTTTAATTCCATACAATTCCTTCGAGTTTATGATCCTGCAGATTATATTCAGATACAGAACCGAGACGATCATGCAGCCTATTGGTAAGAAGATTCGCACGAACATTTAATATCTCAACGGTGAAAAGTAAGACACACTTTTTGTGCTTACAACATTTATCAACGCCACTTTCGGCGCTAATTTTGTCGACATTAGACAGAGCCCAATCGCGACGGGCTTACTTCCATTGACAATACTAATTTATCAATTTCGAATCTATCAGAGAAACTTTTAACTAGCTTCATAAATTGACAAGTATTCACGTTAATATAATGTTATCACAATGTTCATTAACTGAGAACATCAATGAAACAACGGTACACGATATATGACGGCTCAGGCAAACAAAAAATATCTAAATGGAACCACCTACGAATAAAATGGGTCAGATAGCACCCTAGAAACATAAAATGCATGCGATTCAAGCTTTAAAGTACATGGTAAACGACGTACTATGTATAAACTTTTGGCAAATAAAGTTTCATAGTCAGCGAGATACATCGATAAAAACGTTCTGAAGTAGCAATGTAATATATAATATGAACGGTATAAATAACTACAAGGCTCACAGTACTAAATAATACTGACGGGAGTTACCCCGCAACATTTTAATGGCTACTCCGAGTAATCTAAAATATATTATGTACAATTAAGACAAATATATACAACATACGTATATGTACACAAACATCGAAAATAAATAATGCACATGTCAATTTAATTGAACGTTCTAATTAATGCGGCCATTTAAAGACCTGTCGCGTGTCGCGTGAAAGTACGACAGCACGGTATCCTTGCAGTAGACACATTTGTAACGAGAAACAGCAATCAGTATTCAATAATTATGCGTATATTTAAGCCGAAAATCGTGACTTCGAACTTCCAGTGAGGCGACCGAGCGCGTACTCAATGCACGATTCGCTCTAACGTCTACAATAACAGATATCGATTGAAACGATTTGAGTCCATAAATGAAGACTCGTGGACAGGTTATTAAGCAAAAAATAAAGCCCGACAATCCGGCCGGCGATCATCTGATAGCCTTCGAAATTGACACACTACAAACCGTTTTAACATTATGAAATATACATAATGATAATAATATAATGATAATTACTTCATTTTATACAAATACAGCAGCGAGTTTTAAGAGTTCCTATGACGGCCGCGCGGTCGCGGATCTGACAATTTGACAATTCACAAAATGACTAGGAGCGCCCGACGCACGCGGCGGCGCCCGTGCGCGCCAACTTATCCTTACAAAGTAATCAAACCATGTCGACGGCTCACGAGAGCTAGAAAAATTACAATTTTGAATTACTTCCAATAGAATAAATCAATCCAAACAAAAGATAAAGAAACCAATACAGTCAACATCAGGCCGAATATAGTCATCGAATGAGATATTGTAACGGAACTCGAGCCACTCTGAATAAATCGTTTCACAGCATAAAAATAACACTATTACGAATGCGCCGTAAGGAATAAATACAAATATACATCGAGCTAAGGTCTGTACAGGGAGAGCGACGACTCCGAAATCCACTACTACGTTATAGTCAGTAATCGACTACATAAAATATGTCATGATCATATATTGCATAATACTCGTATTATATTGTATAAGAATCACATAAATAAATGCCAAGTTCACTATGGTCAGGACCTAAAGGTAACTAAGAAAATGGCATCCGAAGAAATTCTGCTCGCAAACGCACCCTCGCAACGCCAGGGACGAAAGTGTCCTGCGAGAGTCACCTCAGATCACAGAAACGGAATCCCGCATTCGACGTCATCCAACGTATAAGAAAGAATAATCGTAAAATCTTCGAAAATGGATATGTCCTATATTCAGAATATTGCAAAGCTTGCGTTCGATTAAAACATTAAGAACGCTAGCGATTCACCATAACCTGTTCGGTGGCGGCAAACCAGAAATCCATTACGCTGAATACGGTCCATATCCCTACGACCGTCACCGACGGACAGCCAAATCCGAATCGTACACTTCGGTTAGCGAACTTAATATAGTTTATTTACAAAGTTATATACAAGTGATCGATCGAACGGCTGCGGCCTAGCCACATCCTCGCGGAACCTCGGCGGCCTCCTGCCGCGGCGGTCGCTTCGCCTCTCGTCACATCGTGGACGAGAGGGACAAGAGATACAATCGGGGCGCCGCCTTGGCGCCCTAAGTCTCCCGCTCCTTCTTCGGTTTGTAC
>DWFV01000986.1:0-12212 GCA_018246775.1 Parelbella machaon machaon
TACTTGTAATAAACTTGCTCGCAGGCGGACAGACATACGTCAACGGACTGTCCAGTGTGCGTGTTTAGAACATCATCCTTAAACTTGTAACATCCCAAATAGTCGCCACGATCACCGCTACTATACTTAAAACATAAAGTAATTACCGCTAAAGCAATCAGATACGGCCGCTCCATTGTTTTTGCTTGCCACTGACTCATACAACTTGCTGTAAAATTCTTTCTTACAACATACTTAATTATAATTTTTCTTAACATAGATAGAAATCAATACATTAATTGAAGTCGTATTTCATTAGAAGCCTCACATATTAATGTATAACGTTCGTTTTTTTAAAATCGACTAAACAACAGATTTGCGTTCCTGCCCATGGTCGTTAGGACTTATTATGACATTGATACATGACATTCTATGCCATTATTTTTATGTAGGCATAGAACATTATTCTTTCATCCAAGAGTAAAAGACAAATGTAAATTATTAGGTAATGACATAATAGATCTGAACAAGAACGATATATTCACAAACCTTTTTTATTTTCGTTTATCAGTTGAGGTGGGAATAAAACAGCGGTAAAGCGCGTGGACACACAATGACGATTTTCTTTGCTTGGATCAATAGGTAGGTATACAAGCGCTGAAAAGCGAAAGTGCGAGATGGCTGCCGAAAATTTAAGCCTGCTAAACAAAAAACGACTTGCGTCATATTGAGTTGGGATGCAGTAGCTTTGCTTCCCCGCTCCAAAGTTTTATTCGAATTTTACTCAATTTAATTAGTAGGTACATACAAATGAAAAGTACCTATTACGATTCAATTGTGCGAAAAAATAAAGAAATATATAATCGTTTATGTAATCATATGAATATACATATGTCATCACATAACAAAAAAATAATTATTTAAATGCGATTTTATACCATCCCTTAGAATACAATCAAACGTCTAAATGGTGCAATCTGTATGATGCTTACAACCTTCCTTCTCGCGAATCTTTTACTGTAGCTTTTCTGTTCCATCGATCTACAACCATTATGAAAAAGGCTAACTTAGAAATCTACTTCATATAAACACCTTAATACCACTCCTTACTCCTTACAGAACAACCGCCGTATTCGTCGATCAGTTTGTTTTTGCTTTTTCAGTTCATAAAAAATATAATTATATAAGATTTTCATATGGTTTCCATTAATTTTCTGTTGTTCCAAATATTGAAATATAACGGAAAATAAAACAATTTAAGATTTCTCATTGTTCGTGCTACTGAAAGCATTTAAATTACATTTTGTCCTTTACCGAGGGTAGAAAAAATTCTAATGTTAATTATATTATTTATGTTATATACTTAAAGTATAGAAGTAGGAAGAGTAGAGGAGACAAATTAGAAAGTCTCCAGCTTTAGGCGTTCGCGAACAAAAAATAGATGTTAGAAAAATATAACAGGCTAACTGTGCTGAGTAAGTTTGCTAAATAGATAATTCAATATTTTTCGTGACGATATTAGTCATTAAAACAGCTGTATCATGAGCCTCAACTATTCACGTAGTCCAAATTTTTTTTTTTTAATTCCAATAATCCTATCCTACTATAATAAATTTTAGCGGTTTTGTATAAATTTACCCTCTTGCGGTAGTACCGCCACCTTTATTAAGCGCATGTTGAAGAATATTTTCTTTATATAGGGAGGTAGATTTTATTATCTCTATCCGACATACTTTCAAAATAATTTGGTTTTTAAGTGTTTGTATTTGTATTATTTTTATATACATAGATTTTATCGAATGACAAAGCAAGTAAGTATATAAACAACTAATAATTATAAATTCGAAACACTCAAAACTATTTGCAAATACATATTTTTAAGGTTTTCTTATTATAGTAGATGTTAGAAAATATCATTTACTATGTACGAAATAAAATATATTATAATATAATTCAATTAGTTGCATTCGACTGAATCAGTCGTTGAAACTTGGATTCTTATAAGACTATCCAAATATAATATCAAACCACTGTGACTTTGATTAACCTAAAGGTCTTAGTTACCAGGTTATGAAATTTAAAAAAAAATTGTGACTGACATGACAACCGTTTGAAAAATTTCAAAGTTTTAAACGGCCTTAACGTAAACATTGTTTGATTGTGATTGTTGTATTGCTTCAATAATTACATAATTTTATGACAAAAACGTAAATTATTTTTATCAGGAGACATGTCCACAAGATCAGGCAAACGTAAGTTCACTTTACACTATTACATTAAGTTTTAACTATACACAGTAATACGATTCTATAAATAAGATTAATATGCGGAACTTTATTTGACATTAATGTTCCTTTACTTTCTTATTATTCTTCCATCATCCTTTACTTTATCATCGTGTTAAATTCGATAAAAAATCGTATACTATTATAATAATATGTATTTTATATCATATACGACTGCCTTGTTGGTCGAGCAGTTGCAAGCGCGACTGCCGATTGGGAGGTCCAGGGCTCAAATCCCAGGTCGATAATTCAATATTACTATTACTATTGGTACTATTGGATTTTTCTAATTTAGAATTTCTAGTAGTGACTAGGAGTTTGGATTCGTGCCCGGTGTATGGCAATAGGCTCATCACCTATTCCATTAGACATAAACTTTACTGATGAGACGTGGGAGTGTATTACACTCCTCTACCTACCCATTCAGGGATTACAGGCGTGATGTTGCGTTTTATATCATAAATAAAATATTTAAATAGCAAATCGTAGTATAGCGCGGCGCGGCGCGTAGTATGGCATGGCCAAATACCCTGGCCGCTTCCAGGCATAGCCGGTGCGGACAGCCGTGCTCTGCGATCGCCAGCTTGCGTGCTCAACATGGGAATCATGGGCAAAAACCGCTCAGGGGAGCCCGATATCCAGCAATACATTTATATTCTAGTAAACCATGTCTACTAACAAAATCTCAAGCAGTTTTGTATTTATTTCATGGGTTTATCTTACATATTTCAGGTATTCATATGTCACCACAGGACAGTTCTAACAAAGACACAGAGTTTTTTTTACAAAGTGAACGTAAAACACGTAGCAAGAAACAGAAGGAAAATATAGACTTGAGTGTTAAAAAGAAAAATAATTATGTGAGCTATCCCATAGATGATGATATCAGTACTTCCAGTGTGTTGGTTGCGACACATGGTAAAGATACTCGAAAGACTCGAAGAAACACTCTCAAAGAAAGTAATGTTGGTTTACAATTACACAGCAATATTGACCCAGAAAACGGCAATAATCATGTTAAAAAGTTGTTAAGAAACAAGAAACATTTAGAACTTGAACAAGTCGAAGGTAAACAAAATGTTGTAAATGTAACGGAAACAGAAGTAGAACCAGTTGTTGATAGTAGAAAGAGACATAAAAAGAAGAAAAATAAGAAAGATCTGGTAGAAGCAGTTGATGGAAAGGAAAAAGAATTATATATTGGTTTAAAAAAGAAAACTGGTAAAAAGAAGAAAAAGTCAAATTTCATAATTAGTTATCAATATGTAACAAATGAAATCAATACAAATGTGCTTAATACAAGTGTTATGTCTGTAGACTCCTTCCATAGCGCTGCAGGCAGCCCTATTAACAATCATATACATGGAACCAGTGTCAAGAGATCTAGGAATGACCATGAAATTGAAGATGACAATACTGAGAATGATATCTCCAATAAAAAACAATGTGTTGATAATCTTGTGAATAATAAAAATACAAAAAATTATGAAGTTTTATCCAGTAATTTAACAAATACTAAGGTCAACCCTGTTACTACTTTTATTGAAACACAGGATGCATCTGTGGATATAAATGTTAAACATGAGAAAAAAGATAAAAACGAAAGGAAATCTATCATTAAAAATGCTACTTTTGACAAAACTGAAAATATATCTCATGATAGTAACAATGTTAATGCTACTTTTAGTAAAATAGAAGATGCACCTGGTGATTTAAGAACTGGAAATGGGAAAAAAGGTAAAAGGAAATCTAGCATTAAGAATGCTACTTTGGAAAAAACTGAAAATGACTTTGATGTTAATGAAACCCTTAACACTACATTTAGTAAAACAGAAGATGCACCTGCTGACTTAAGTACTGGAAATGAGAAAAATGGTAAAAGGAAAAGGAAATCTAGCATTATTAATACTACTTTTGACAAAACAGAAAATGAATTTGATGATAATGAAACTCTTAACACTACATTTAGTAAAACGGAAGATGCACCTGCTGACTTAAATACGGGAAATGAGAAAAATGGTGAAAGGGAAAAGAAATCTAGCGTTATTAATACTATTTTTGATAAAACTGAAAAAATATTTTATGATAATGACAACCTTAATACTACATCTAATAAAGAAGGAGAAGCATCTGCTTATTTAAGTAATGGAGATGAAATGGAACCTACAAGGAGAAGGAAGTCCAACATTAAAAACGCTAGTTTTGATAAAAGTAAGAATATATTTGAAATGGATGACGTAAAAGAGGCAAACTCTACATTTGACAAAGATGACATGAATCTTCGTGTTTCGACTGTCAATAGAGAATTAGCCAGAAAAAGGGGGACATCTTTTATAAACAAAGCTCAGAATGGTTCTGTGGAGAGTCTCAACAGTACATTTGATATGAAATTCAAAAGTAATACCTCAAAAACCAAATCCCTTGACATCACATTTGACAAAGGTAGCAATCCAGATTTGAACACCACTTTTGACGCTGAAAATAAGAACTTTGAAATATCAGACAATGATTCTAAAAAATCATCTCTCATCAGCTCTGATGCCACTGTCCACATCACTGATGACAATTCTGAACACAGTTCCCATATCAGTATAACTAGTGATGATTCTAAGGCAGAAAATATTTTGAATCACACCCCGGTATTGATAGAGAGCAGTATTGATGATACTCAAATTTTTGAAGACAACAATAATACTACAGAAATGGCCCAAGTCAAAATTCCTGCAACTCCATTAAAACGTGAAGGTACATTTACTAAAGATGGTCCAGATATTTCAACATATCCAAAAACCAATATTTCTACAGAAAAAACACCTGTTAAACAAAGCTCTATTGCGTCTCCTGGATGCACACCATTTCCTATGGCAAAGAGTTATCAAAAGGAAAAGAATGTGTTGAATGTAACAAGGTCTATTGAGAAATCACTCTGCAGGTCATCCTTGGCTGATATAGGACCACGGCACACCAAAGTAATGTTCTGCAGCCCAGTGAACAATCCCATTATAGTTACACAGATGAAAGGGAAGGTGATAAAATCCAATTTGAAAGGATCTAACAAGAGTTTTGTATTTGATGATAGTGGTAAGTGTATAGTGATACAAAAGCATTATTTTTTAATGTTAAGAAAATAATATCTAGGGACAATGTCACACTGTTATCTAATTAAAAACTATACAAATCAAATATATAAATTTCTAAACACATGTTTATATAGATTTTATACTTGGACACAATAGATGAAAATCAAACCCACAATAGCACTTAGGGTCAATCAATCCATACACCAAACATACATATAACACATAGAATAACCTTGGATTACATGGGTTCATCAAACATATTGGTAAAAGACTCATTTAAGACAACCATCACATTGGTAACTCCTCTGGCTGTTGCAAATGTTTACAGGTGCCAGTGACCACATAGTATGGAATTGATATTCTGCCTATATGCCATTCTGCTCTTTTACTAGTAAAAGGCTGCTAGGAATAATAATTAAGTTAAACTATTGTAAGTAGGGGGTCATGTATTGAATTGCAGTTGTACTGAAAACTATGTACTGGGAATGACAAAACAACACCTCACAGAATGGTCAATTTGTTGGAGTATAAATATTTTCATGATCTGTTTTCCACATTGCCTACTCCAATTCCTGTTGATGTATGGAGGATTTCAAATTTGATAACATATTCGCTTCCATCTGATATTACTTCTGGTATTGGGTCTAGTTTTATATGTTTGTAGCATCTGAAAATCAGGAAATCTTACTCCTAGTGTTGGTCTATGAGGTGTAAAATATTGAGTTTATTGAACAATTAATTATTTATTATACATATATAGATTTTTTTAATTTAATATAAGCCAGCTTTTGGCCACAGCCTTGCCAAATGTAAAGCAAAGCTGTGGCCTACACTTGTGTGTATTATAATCACAGTACTTACCCTATAAATGTACTTGACCTACAATTCATTCTTTTCTGATCCCTCATATATGAATTAGTTTGCACCCTGGGCCATGTGTTGGTGATGCCCCGGTATATATAAAAAAGTATAAGTTAGAAGTATAATTTTAAACTCCAACACCAACTTTATGCATTTTGCAGTGGAAGCTCGTCCGGTCGCGCGCAAACGCTCGTTCACCCACGACGGCGACGCCGCGCACGCCAAGCGCAAGCGGCTCGGCGACGGGCTGCAGGTCTCCGTGGACAGACTCTCGCGACCCAGGACGTTCAGCGCCGCCGGTTTGTACTATTGGAGCATTACAAAGTTGGGTGAACCTGCAAATTTACTGTCCATATCGGAGATGAAATATTCAGAACGTTATTGTACTTAAGTATATTTTGTTATGTGTACTTTTTAACTTACTGTGAATAAAACTATTTGAACTCTAGCACAACTACCCGATCCCAGTACACCATCAAAAAAGTCGGGAACGCCTTTTAAAACTAAGCCAGAAGGTAAAGTGTCGCGTACCAAGCTGCCCAACTTTGCTGCGTTGCACCAGAAACAGTTCGCCAAGATGGAGTCGCTGGACGAGTGCCAGGAGCGGAAGGCGAAGCGCGCAAAGCAGCTGCTAACGCCCACCGGCAGCATTGGGATCATTGAACGTATAAGCCCGAAAGGTATTTATATTTCTTTAATATAGAGCATAGATAATCGCATTATTATGTTCTCAAAGACTAAGTATTGACATATTTCCTACTAATAACACAATAATCCAATCTACAATTTCGTCTCTAAATACATATAAGCTGTAATAATGCTCCTAGAGTTGAGTTACGGTTTGTAAAGTGAAATAGACATCACAGGCATTAGTAACCTAAAATATTGGTATCCTTGGGCCACAGGATCCATATTAAAATATAAAATTCTAAATAATCGGTTGTCATTGTGTTCTTTATATTCAGTATTGTGTCAACAAATAAATGATTTCATGAGAACAATGTGTATGATTCGTAAATATTTATTGAACACGTGTCTGAAGTACATTGTCATATCGGCAATATTGACTGCCTATTAAGATGTACGGCCGCGATAGGTCCGGCAATAGCCAGGGCGAGGGCCGGCGGTGTGACGTATCAGCCGTTTATCTCATCGACATAGAAATGAAAATGATTTATGTCGTTGGTACGTTGTAAAACATACATTTATAACCGTGTTGTACGTTACCTATATTTCGTTAAGGACGCTGATATAAGGTCTTTATTATTACATATAAATACTGTCTTTTTAATATTCTCCGGTTGCATTTACATGTTATACACATTCAATTCTTATGATAGTCTTGGTAGTGAATTTTATTGAAATATAATAAGAACTAACCCTACACTGTCAAGGTACCTCACCAACACCTGACTCAGCTGGAGCGCCACAAGAGTCCAAAGAGCCAGAAACAAAATTGCACACGCCATCGAAATCCAAACCAACCACACTCGAGTCTCTGAACCCCGCGTACACTAGATTCGGCTTCAAACTCAACATGGACGTCAACCCTTTCAGTATCACTACCAAGAACACAGAAATCAAGCCGAAAGAGAAGGTACATAACGGACTCTCAAGGAAGACGACGTGTTTAGCATTGCCGTCCCTAGCGGGAACGACTGGTAACAGACGAAACGTGGCCAAACAAGCGGTAATGAGGGAGAAGTCCTTCACGGAAAAGAGAGACGTCAAAAGAAACGAGAACCGAACGGTTATTAAAGGGGTACGCACAAACCGCCGGTTTGAACTACAGATGAAGTTGAGGAACGTCAATTCGTGAAGGTAGTTTCGTCAGCAGTTCGAAATTGAGTTGAGGGCGCTAATGACGCGAAGTACAAGAGTTACAATGGAACTTCACTATATGTTATTTTGAAGTTGATATTTAAAGATATTGAGGCACATAATATTACTAACATTTAATGCTAAGTATATGAATTTGTACGATGGTTAATAATATCATTAAACTCTAATCGTCAAAATTTAAATTCAATTGAAACATTTGCTGTGCTGTGTTTGTTGGTGGGCGGGTTGAAGGATTCGCCAATTTTTTGAGTTTTTTTAATAGATAGAATGGAAGCTAATAAATGAAGATGACCTTCCCGCCTGCGGTTGTTAATGTTACAGATAAAATAATTTTAATTTGTCTCTATTAATGAATTTTTTTACGGTAATAAACTATGAAAGTATTACTAATATTTCTATTTGACTGCCATACTACGTAATTAATAACGATATATTATTTAACAATAACACATTATTATTATTAGTACTCTGCTTCCTCTACCTAGGGGATTACAGGCATGAAGCTAAGTTTTTTACATATTTTTTCCGTTCTTTAATTATCATTAATAAAATAAATGGCCCTAGAATTTGTACATTAAATAGTAAGTGTGTGTTTTTTAATTAATATAAAGCATGTAAAGTACAATAGCCAAAGCTTTCTATGATAATTTAATAGATTGCTAGTTAATACTTATATCAGAAACAAGAATCATAGCCATTTTAAATTAAAATTGGAGCCATTTTACTGTGCCATTGCTTTTAAGTTAGTGTATGTGTGTCCTTGAAAATATACAAAGCTTTGTGAGACATTTATAGACGTGTTAATAAATATAAAATTATTTACGTGTGTGTGTGTTTTTAAACCCTGTGTGTATTGGAATAGGAAGGCGAATTCCACCTCATGGGAAATGTTTATGGCGATTTAAGTATCAAGGAAATGTGCCAACTCTGTACATACTTGTGGGAACATCTGTTAAATGTTATAAAATCTCATACACAGTGCAGTTGTGTTTGAATACACCGCCATAGACCTATACATCGTACATATAATAGAAAGTTCTGCAGAATTAAGATGTCTGCCTCCATAAAATGTAAATTCATTCAGCGATTAGCCTTGACTGCCTCATCGGTGCAGCGATTGCTAACGCAACAGTTGATCAAGAGGTTGTAGGTTCGATCCCGGATCGGGTATTACCGGGTTTTTGTAATTTGAAATGTCTAACAGTTAACTTGGAGTCTGGATTCTTGCCCAGTGTATGGTAATAGGCTTACCACCTATTCCATGATGGGACGTATAAAGTAACATGTCTGATTTGACGGGTTACATAGGTATGTAAAACTACATTTATATTCGATTTGAACCCTATACTCATTAAAATCTTATGATGTCGATGAAACGTTTTAGCAATCACATAGTAGTTAATAAATATTTTCAGCGAAGGCACTAAATTAGAATATAAAGTAATGGTGAGATATCACAAATTCTCAGCAAACTTTTTGGTCTGTCGTAATAGTCTTATAGCAAGGTTATTGCCTCAGTGACCTCGGTGTATTTGAGAACATAATAATTCCTTGTGGTACTTTATCAACTTTTCTATTACAATTAATTATTTTTTATAGCTTTTTTGTGGCTACCACACTAATAACAAACTAAAAACCTAAAGATGTCAGTGTAGTACGGCTGGATTCGGAAGACCCAGTACTGGAATGCGTTTCGCAAATAACGTGTTTGTCCAAAATCAAATTAAGAAAGAAATTAAGTAAAATTAAGATGTCAAATTCAAGTACAATAATACCTATCAGTGCTTTAAAATTTGCTTTGTAATATATTCGTATTTAAATTACGATTTAAAATAAAATGTATCCGTGTATTTTGTTTTTACTACAACACTAATTTTGTTAATTAATATTGAGACAGCTTGAAATCTGGGTTAGGCAATGTAGAATGTTCATTTAAGACGAGGTACGGTTTGACACGCACTGTCGCCATATTGTACAACAGGAACATTTTTTACCTTCATAGTTATCAACAATTGGTGGGAATAGAAACAAGACAATCGATTTTATTTATTTTCAACGACTCAATGTGACACAACGATTACTATGCTCGTAGCGCGCTGGCGATTTCGAGTTTCGATCAAGACATTTCAATGAGAACGTTGCTTTTGGACTGATTTAAGTCGGGATTTTTCTTAAAATGTATACTTACGTGTACTGTTTTGAATGGTATTCCAATAATGCAAGGAAACGCGTAAGTAAGAGTTTATAGCACCATAACAACACGCCTATATTTCCCTGATGGGGTAAGCAGAGGAGCGTAGTCCTCCTACTTTTCAACATTTAAGTAATGCGTCCCATGGAGTAGGGGGTGAGCCCATTGCCTTACACTGAACACTAATTCAATGTGTACTTCATCATTTTAATATTTACCCTGTACCAAAATTCCCAAGATATGAGTGTTAAGCTCGTATAAATGTAAAAATGTCAAGTCATTCTTTTGCAATAAAATACCGTCACTGTCACGGGATTTACAGCGCGCAAGGACGATAAAGCTGCGAATTAAAAGTGTATATTTCCTATTCAAATCCTATGATGTCATATTTTAATGCAATTATGCTGTAAAATATCAGTTTACTTTGGACTACATTTTGAACACAATTTTTTTAAACTGATTTGTTTACAAAATCATCAAACGTCAATTAAAATAGAAATGATGCAAGCAAGGAATAAGAATGAAGCAATGATGCATTATCATTATTAACTGACCTGTTGGTCCAGTGGTCCTTGACCCTGATCACTGAGGCGGTTGTCGTAGGTTCGATTCACTACTTCAATTTTGATAAATATTTGTGTGATGTCAAGAGAATTGTTTTTGTCTGAGTTACGATATAATAATAATATCAAGTCCGAGGTCTGTGCTAGGGTCAAACTCCATACCAAATAGTGAGAGAATGCAATGCGAGCCTCTAAACTTGCTTTGCCATTGAAATATCTATTATGATCAATTGGGTGCAAGCATAGAAACCCGTCTAAAATGGAATGATAAAAGGGTTGATGATTTATATTTTAGCACTTGCAACTTGGTGATCATTAGTGGTATAGGTACCTAAAAAAGTTTTCGTCTTTCACGGCGCACATCAAGAATATTGTGTTTATTGATTTATTCATTACCTCAAGTTTGACGCGGCAACGTTGAAAATTTTTGTATTGGAGCAGTTTTACCTCGGATCATAGACGTTTTCCCCTTCAGAAATCAATGTAACTTTAATATACGTATACCTACAAAATCTTCGTCTCCATACTGGCTCTGTATCTGAAATAAAAGTAACATCAAAAAGAATTGTGCCGGGGGGCGACATGCTAAATTTAACGGATTTTTCACCTAGTAGGTATATAAGGCTTGTAAACTCTAAGAATGAAAAATAGAGATGTGTTATTGATGATTTTTTATTATCACACTGCTCAACTCCCTCGTACATTTTTGGTGGAAACTAAATAATCTTATTTATTAGTTTTCTCTTCAATTATAGTACACCCCTACCCCTGTTAATAATCTACATCTCTTCTACCTGAAGGTTGCCTGGAAGAGGTCGTTCTGATAGAGATAAGGCCGCCTTCTGTATGCCTAGCAGTTAGAAACATTTGTGTTCATATATGTTATTTTGTTTACTGGTGTACAAGTAAAGAGTATAAATAAATAAATCTAATTCATGCACCGGCAAAAACTTAACCCCCCTCGTAACGTGTATCACAGAATTGAATATAAATTAACCGTCCCGGAATCCTCAGCATATTACCAGTGGCATTCACAACGTCCGTATGTTTGCACAGATTGGTCAATATTTACTAGCGATGGTCAGTTAAGCACTGTATTCATGAAATGAATATCACTAAATACTTTATTGCAAACATATGATGCAAGAATGGTATTAGATAATTTAGGAGCATAAGTGATCCTGACAGGGCATACCTAGAGCTGATAGGAGCAGTATTGTATAAATTACTTGCAATGAATTTTAATTCTATTAACAATAACCTAAAATAATTCTACATAAATATATGAATATGTCTCGGATACTACGTTTAACGATGAAATACTAATTCGCATTGGTACGGTGGGCCAAGAAAGTGGTGTACCAGTTTATATTTAGTTTTCTAGTCATCAAAAATGACATCAAAGTTCATA
>DWFV01000987.1:0-12211 GCA_018246775.1 Parelbella machaon machaon
AAAAAAAAATCGACCCATTTGTCATTCCACTGTTGGAATATGGGTCAGCTGATGTTAAAGCTTATCTGTAATGAATAGGCAGAGAGCTACATAACTTTTTTGCAGCTAAGGAAAATCAACGGACCAACAATAGACTAAACCTACAATAGATAAATCGATGAAAGAAAACTCGGTCGCTATTACCTGAGCTTCTTCATCCGACCCTGAAGGTACCTCTTCCGGCGCGGCAGTGGTGCTGGTGGTCTTCGAGAAGATCAGAGAAGTAGCTCTAACAGCTAATGTTGGCGGTGTGTTCGCTAGCACTGCTAGGACAAGGCCTGGAATATAGAAAGATAAAAATATTACTAAGTATTGCATATACACTGAAAGACACCGAACATTTAAAATAAGTAGATATTCGATTATAGATTCTATGATACGAGTATCTACTTATTATAAAGAAATCCTTAATAAAGTAATTATCCCTCTATAGATACGAACTTAATTTATTTACCAATAATTGTTGTACATTATATAGGTATGTAGCGAAACGTACACATGACAAATACATTCGACATATTTCATAACACGTTCAATATTAGCAAACTAATATACGTATTGTTCGTACGCAACAAACTGTTTTTGTTAATAAATTATTGTTAACGAGCTAACGATCATATTTAATAGTTAAAATATTAAATTAAGTGCATAAATAAAATAGTAAAATAGATATCTAATTTTTTGCTTTACTTAGATAGGTGCCTGGGTTTCTAATAACACGACCTTGTCAATGATATTGGGTTTTATTTGTGAGTGTGTCTTCAATAAACCCACTTCTACGTATAGCTACAAAAAGCTCAAGGAAAACCTCATTATTAATTTAAATCGATAAAACTGAAACCAAAATATAATATTTTGTCTCTTGTATCTTAAAATGATTAGGTTCTCTTAAAATGATACGGTGACAAGGATATCACATGTACACTGCGTTTGTGAGCGTAAAACTTACAAGTCTGATGAAAATAGTTTTAACCGAAGCAAGTCTTAGAAAAACGATTCAAAAATCAGTTGGTTATCCGTTTCATTATAGAACACGGCGGTCAAGATTCCATATCACGCATAACGTACAGACTATCCGCATTAGAGTCTCCGTACTAAGAGTATTATGCACTGGGTTGTCTAACAGTCTTTGAAATGTTGCCATAACTAATCCATACCCGATATATTCGTAAATATTGTTCTACAATTATTCAATCTAAGCCCTCGAGATGTTCAGTGAAGGACGCAGAACGGATTTTAAACATTCACTTATGGAGCTCTCGTTTGACTATGGTGTAAACGTTACTTTGCTCGTTCGTGCTCGAATATTGAATGAACGTAACATGGTATGAATATAATGTGGTAGACAGACAAGTGTAAATAAAAGTGTACGACAAATACACTCTCACGATTCACCAGTTCAGTTAGGATGGAATAGGGGGTGAGCTTATTACCACATATCGGGGATTTCAAGTTTGAAAATCCTAATAACACATTACCCGACCTGAGGTTCGAACTCAAGACCTCTTGATTAGCAGTTGTAACCACTAGACCAACGAGTTAGTCAATATAGTATAAAAAGCGGCAAAAAAGCAACGCTAAATACAACACATAATATACTACGGCAGTAATTTTTGTGTATATGCAGATCTCTACACATAGTTACGTAATAACAAACAGATCAACAATGTTGTTTCATTTGTTATATTAAACTAGAACTACGATCTACTCGCATCTTCAGCGCGAACTTAAGATGAAGGTCTCAAGTATGACCCAAAAACATTTCACGATTTCAAAAATATTCCATCCTCTTTAGTGAATCTTTAGTATTTAGATATATGAATTTCGTGATATAGTAGAGTTCATATAGACCTATTGTTTTTTTTAACAATATGTCGTACAATAGAAGCGGCAGGTGACGGTGTAGGTTAAAATCGAATTGGTAAATTCATGGTTAAGTGGGGCTGTATCAATGACTTAATTGGGTTACTAATATATCAGTAACCCTGAAAAGACTTTTAAAATATATGTACATATATATGTACAAATTTTTCATCTCTATCATTATCATCATTATTATCATCCTTTTAACGTTCTACTAGACACAGGTCTTCTGACATAACGAGAAAATTTATGGATCTTAGATTGCATAATGACCTGTGAATATCATCAGTATTCAGGAATAGCTCTCGTTTCTTTATTCACAAATAGAAAATAATGGTTAAGTTTTGTGTGGTTTGTTATCTACTTGAATTATTACGATTTTCTCATATTTATATTTTAAATTTTTTTTTTTAATTATTTAAAATCTCTATTACTTTAATTAAACTTTATATTAAACTTCTTTCATGTGATATCAGGCTTCCAAGAATTTATATTAAACAGCTATTAGTCAAAAAAAATCTTGTGTATAAAACATTTTAGTAAGCTACGATAAAGATTATTATAAAACATAATTAAAACAGAGATAAATTACTTCATAATGTATTTTTGATTCATGTCGAGACAGATTGTTTGTGTACGAGTCAAGGACCTGGGAATTATGTGACATTCAGAAATAAAAATGATGAACTAACAACTTATCCAGTGTTATGAAAAAATTAACATGGTATCTTCTTTTTAACTGGTAATTACTTCGATTCACTTACAAAACCATTAATAAAGTTTTGATGAATTCTACATATGTATTATACTACGAATTTTACGTATAATATTCTTTACATTTAATATTGTTTTTGGTTTTCTTTTATCGCATAAATGCTCTTTCTTAGGTCCTGGTCATAACGTGCATTCTCTACCTTTTTTAAATTACGTATCTTCTGTTTTGTTTTAATCCAACATTCTTATTAAATATTTTAGAGGTGGCTTATGTCATCGTGTAAAAACCCTATTTTTACCTAGACGGGATTTTTTTATTACCATTTATTTATTCTTTTTCGCAAAAAAACGCTTAGTGGTATAAAAGGCGGATCTAATGCAAATAAAATTCTCTGTCAGACTGCCCAAAAGCTAGGTAAAGAAGCATTTGTGATTATTAGCCAATCTCAATGCGTTGTGGGACCCAAATCTATACTAACGGGGTTTTTGCCCATAATCCCCACACTGGGTAATGCCGACTGGGATCGCATAACACAGTTTCTCATGCCGCCTAAGCAAAAAAATATTGAAGGTAGTATGTATAAGATGAAGTGAAGACAAATAATATTCATTTAATACTATATCACTGAGTTGTGGGATTCATGTTATAATATGTAATACATGGTAATATTGGACTTATCTCTTTCTTATTTTTATTTAATTTTAACAAAGACCTTATGTAAGGAAACCTAACCTATTTGTATCTAAAGGGAGTTCAGGTATATTTTAAAATCATGTTCCGTTGCTATAAGTTAAATAAACGACTTATAGACTAAACCTAGCTAAATATGTCAGTCGTTGACTTTTTATATAGCCATTTAAAGTTATTGTTAGGCTGAGCACGCGAAGGTCACATTCAGCCAATACGCTTATCGACATTTGTTGTCACGAGGCTTGCCTTTTCTTGTCCAAAATAATACAAAACTACTAGAAAATAAGCCAAGAACATTGTCTGCAACGAAACAAAAAAACAAGCCGATCAGAAACGTGACTCTCGGTCGCAAGAAACGGTCAAACGACTTTGCATTTTATACACAGATATAGAGAAAATGTTATATAAGTTATTCAGTTTGTATATAACTAAGTAGGACAGTTACTTATTTTTGCGTAATTGTTATAAATCACAAAAGTTTAAATTTTGGGATTTCTTCACGGCGGGTAAAAATGGTGTTAAAATGCATTTCATTTCATGCTTCAGGTAGAGTCAGAGTTACTATATATATTTTTTCTACATTTATGTGTATTTACAGTTAATAGAAATTATGCTTGATTATTTGTTATAAATCTAAGAAAAATTGTAAAATTGGATTTTGAATTTTTCAAATATTATTTTTCAAATAAATGGGAACATATGTGAAACTAAACAAAAAATAAAGTTCTCTCCTGTGTCAATATACCGTATCACGTCTCTTTAATACGTTCAGCTGTTTGATATGCACATGTATAATACAGAACTATATAATAATCCTTCATAAAATCATAAAATACCGTACCACCGAACAAACCGGTACGGTGATTCATAAGAAAAAATACTTAAATATTTATAACTTAACATATATGTGTATATGTTACTCGAAAATCGTGTTTATAATAAAAAGTAAATGATAATAGAACGTCCAAGGATTGCTGCATTTAAATTACTTTTTTTGCATAATATCTGTGACAGATGACCGCCATACGGAAAATTACAATTCACGTAATACGGCCTTTTATATAATGTGAATAAAAATCTTGAAGCTCTTACAGCGCTGATGTCATAGCATATTGAAAAGTATTTGAATATTAATCGAAATAAAACGTGCATATCCACTTGAAGCGTAGCACAGTGCTGATGTGGTGGCATATTGAAAAGGAATTTTGTAATAATAAATGTGGTTCATTTTTAAATATAATCTGAATGATAATATGTACCAAGCGGCTAGCCGTTTCGGTATGACGGCATATTGAAAAACAGTTTTACATCTGATCATGTTTTAGATGACAGTTTTTTACGTTTGGTAAGCGACCAGCACACACAGTACGGTCACAATTAATGAATATTATTGACAAGTCCGGAACTTTTACGGAGATGGTAATGCAAACATTCTAAGAAGTTAAAGAAGCATTATGACTAGAAGAGATTTAGAAGGCAGTTAAAATAGGGTTTTCATCAAACAACATTTTGACAGAGCTACGTATTATTTTTGCTGATATTTATTAGCATGGGCTATGGTTACCATATTACCTTGACATAAATTTTAAATAAATTCACGTGTCAAGAGATCAATGGTGTCATATTAAAAGTTTACTGATTTGCTTCGAAACTATCTTTTGGTATTCGATTCTTTCCCACTTAATAGGACTTCGGCTATTAATTCCTATGAAAGTCCTATTGATCTTATTGGTACGTACAAGTTCTTATATGCATTCTCATTTCAAATTTAAAACAAATATCAGATACATTTTGAAATGTATACAGATATGTATATGTCAATATGACGGTCAAATACTGAGTAACCTTGTCTTAAATGCAAATCGAAGATGGGTAGACATTTTATGGGTCTGATTTTCCTTATTGGTACTAAGCTGTTTCCATATCTATACAAACAAATACATACATATATATGTCTGTCAATGTATTCAGTACTAATATTATGTACCAGCAACATATTTCCTTTATTTGTTAAGTTATAAAAACATTGACGTGAATAAGTATTTCTGGCAAACACAAATATTACCTGATTCTAATTAGGACTCACAAGGTCTGCGTTTCTTTTATATAAAGACTAAATGCTACGATTCAACCTGAACCTTAGAAAAAGGCTAATTTTCATGTTCAATTCAGTGTAAATTACATTAAATAGGTTTTTTAATATCCTATTCTGTTAATGGGGTGTATAAAGTGGCAATAACAACTTAATTCATAACATCATAAACATAATAATCCGGACATATTCATCATATCTTGCCAATTTATTTTTATTTTGTGTTGCCAGCGACTAACGGGACGAGTACATACAAATTTAGTAATCCTAGCACACAGCGTACTTCATATGAATTGATGACATTTTTGGTACATTGAATTCGTTCAAATCTTCATACAACTACTGTATATGAGCCTATTTACCTATAAAAGAATGAGTGATATTATGAATGAATGAATGAATCCATGAATGGATGAATGAGTGAACCAATGAACGAATGAATGAAAGAATGAGAGAACGAATGAATAAATTAATTAATTGTTGACTATAAAATGAAGGTAAGAGAATACTTACAGAATAGCCCACACCCCAGCCATCTGTGCCGTGACCGCTTCATGACTGTATCAACTGAAACAGAAAGAAAATAAAATATTAGTGAATGTGGTGAATATAACAATTATTAAGACCTTTGTTTCTATTTCTTTTCTTTACCTTTTTTAATAGTAAAACGATTCGATTGATAAAATGTGAGGTGAGTTTGGTAACTGACTAAGCGTTTTATAAGAAAAAAAGGTATAAAACTGAGATATAAACAAATATAAATAGGTAAATGTTAGGATTTGAGATTGGATAAAGATAAATATGTGTGTGTTGTACATTTTGATGTTGAGCTAATTTTAATAACTTCATGTTGTATACGGTTGCCGTTAAGTTTCGATAACTTAGACATCGTTTATGCCTGTTTTGTATAAAACATTAAAATTGTCTCCATGGATTGTTACAAGCATTTATTGTTACTTATATAAATAATACAAGATTACACATATTATTTACTTAAATCAATTCATTGTTAAGGTTAGATTTTAATGCACGCAGAATTTGACCTATTTTCTCAAAATAGGCGAATCTTAATCAATATGTCTCCTGTGTGTATATGACTCTGCCAGGTACCAGCAAATCGGCAAAAGATTGACCCGATGTTAAATTCTCATTCAATAAACTTTTTAGCAACTTTACAGCAAGGCACATTGTTACATAAGAACATAACAAATGAAAACCACAAAAACCCTTCCCAACCGTTATGAATATGAACTGGCAGCACTCGAACACAGCCAGAGAGCTGGGTCGTTCACCTTGCGTGCACAGACAACCTTGCACACCGCTTTTACTATTGTTGCTTATATGTATTCAATAGTTCCCTACGTACAACAAAAACTTGCCCTGCAGTGGTTTATCGTGGCGGCGATGTTGTCTTTTGTATTTGTGTCTTGTGTCATTTGGCGGTAAAATACAAAGTGGTTTAGAAAGTGGTAAAATTAAATCGTAATCAATGAACGTTTAATCATTATTGTTAATTGGATCGGACAATAGTTTGTAATACTTTAATGATTTTACTCAGATGGAATCTCAGATATCAGTTACCAAGATAAAATTATGTTGCAATGATTTATGAATACTAACATAAGTACGATGGTGTATACTTTGCTGCAATGCACCGCCTACCTTCCTGCAAACTTGCTCATGCAAAATATGCAAGTTTACTCTACCATACATACCTTTACCAACACGTGCATAATTGCAAATACTTTTTACTTAATTACCATCGCCTTCAGTACCATCTTCTACCTTTTTATAGTTCCACTGATGATCATGGGTCTCATCTCAGAAATGTTTAAAATGCGTTATTATTTAAATGTCAAATAATGCAGAGCGATATCTTCTATATTACTGCGACCACTAAAAGTCGTTAATCCGATTTCTAGTCAAGCTAAATACTATTTTAATAGCGTTACAAAATGTCCTTGCACACGCATAACTCTTTGTTTATAAATATTTAGGTTAATTTAAATTTAGAACTAAGTTGTTCCAAAAATAACTGACATCAGCCCCAAATTTACCAGCATTAGCTATTGAGTGTCCATTGTTTTGTTTTTAAAAACGTGTCGGCATAATGGCTAGTTTGTAAAATATTTTCAAAGTATAGTTAATATTAAGTCATAAGAATTTCGTAATGTGTCTAAATATTCCAAATTTTAATTTTATATTATTATTATATTAAATAATTACCTTTATAAATACCTCATTTGATTATTCAATTTTCGAATTGTTGTTACTTTTCCAACTATGTTAATTAAATGACTTCATACAAGTAAAATCATGACAGTGATATACATACTTATATATAAATACATACAAACAGAATACAATAATTATTATTAACTAACTCAACAATTTTGCATACGACGGTATACAATGGAGTGCTCAAATCGTCCCCTGGGTAACTGAACTCTAACAGTGGGGGGATATAACACACTAGCACTGGCCAGTGCGTGCTAGTTAGTTGCGTTTGAAAAAAGAAACAATGTCACTGCACATCGCATCGTGCGAGCCAGTGGAGATGCACCGATTCGCATCAACCGCCACTTTCACTGGTTATGATTGATAATATAACGCGTTCTGATGAAACTCCGACAACATTAGCACCTGCTAATGACGATGTTGGTGAATATTGTTGTAATGAATTGCACATTGGGACACTTCATTAATACAGACATACTATTTTACCATCGGACTATTTTGCCAACGGTCTATTTTACCACCGTAAGATTTTACCATCGGATTATTTTATCATACTACTATTTTACCAGCGTACCATTTGACCATTGTACTATTTTATCATTGAAGTATATTATTTTAAGATATACTAAGAGTATAAATCAAAGGAATTCCTTTTGATTTTACTTGAAGAAATTTCCTTTTAATTTCGTTATACTTACTACTACCGTAATTGTTTTTCAGATAGTTCAATGATTAACAAACTAAAAGTAAAACATATCCAATTTCAAAAATATTACCGTATACTTACTCTTTTGTATTATTGTGTTATTGTCTTATTGGGTTTTTTACTGTTGTATTGGTATAGAAATAATATGTATTCTTAGTGTAATTATCAGGAATACCAACATAATTATTACTACAACGGAATTTAGAGCTCATTGAGTTCCGATTAGCTTACACACTCATTGCATACTTTGGGATTTTTAAATAGTTTTGTTGAGTAACCTATAATAAGCTGTTAGATCTGATGCGTCAACATATTGCAAGCGATTAGATTGAGTAACGTTAGTCATGGTCAGTTCTGAGCATGTAACAAACCTTAAGCGTCCTTTCTTCGATGGACACGCAAACCTACAAACTATTCCTTTATTATAATAAAAGATCACTACAACCAATGGTCATACTAAAAAAAACTTGATGTTTCATTTATACATTATATGTATTATTATCACAACATTTCGCCATTCCATTTACAGTGTACGCAGAAAGTACCAATTGAACATACATATCTATCCTTACAGACCTGACGCGTTCCTTCTGTAATACGCCTACTCTACATTGAGGTGTTACGACTGAAATATTAAAAAAACCTTGCCGCAACAGTCTCTACACAAACTGGGTCTTATACACGAGTCCGCTCACGTCCTCCGTCGGTCCGTCGGTCCGTCCGTCACGCCGCGCAACTGTATCTGTTACGTGATCTGCAATTGTTGTAGAGACCAGCCACTGTGTTGCTCTATTGGTCTCTACATTAAGTAATTAAATCTGTATATTAATACGAGAAACCTTTGCACTCTGTTTTACTGTGTTGCTCTACTGGACTCTACATTAAGCAATTAAATCTGTGTATTAATCTGCAGTGTGCAGGGGTAGAGACTCTACATAAACTGATTAAATCTGTATTTTAATACGTGATATCTTTATATAGGGATAGAAACCAATAATATAATACAAAGAATTTTCTATATTGGTTTCTATATGTTAATACGTGATATTTGTAACCCGTTATGCTTGTATTACTCTACAATTTACATTAAGTGAAAAAATCTATCTATTAATACGTAAAGTTACATCTTCGTACCTCATTTCTGCATTGCTCTATTGGTATCTACATTAAGTAATGAAATTAACTAATCCGTAAACAAATGAAACTAACAAGCATTATTCTATACTATTTCTTGAACTTTACTCTTGGCTGGCCCATTGGTCCAATGGTTTGTAAACCTGGCTACTGAGCTGGATTTGATTCCCATGCAATACAAATATTTGCACATATATTTGTACTGTTTAGGTACAACAAAATATCTATAATTTTTATTTTCATATATATATATAATTGTATGAAGCGTAACAGCCGTTTAGTTATCAGAAAACAGGCTCTCTCCCGGCCAAACCTGGACCAGATGCCCGCGTGTGGAATTGTCCTAAGATTTTAATTATCATATTATTGTTATTCCCAAAAGTTATTCTGCACTATCGTCTAGCAACCGCACATGTACAAACTGCAACACGCTTACAGATACGACTACATATTTATATATACTATGACGCGCAGGGATCTTCCGAGGTTATCACTAACGCGTGCCGACTTCGAGAGTTCTTTTTGCACCTTTCTTGTAGTACCCCACCAATTAAATAATTAGCTAGCTACTCATTTATGTTATTTTATATTAAGATCCGATAGCCATATCTGTATCCTGTACAATACTATTGTACTATCAGTTTGATAGCCTATCTACTTTCTATCTACTTTCGAGTGAAAACGAAAATTATACAAACACACGATATTTTCCAACAGTTGCACGGGAAATATTTCTTATAACTACGACAACACTAAAACTACCACGTGTTACAGTTTACACGATTATATACAGTGTTAATTATGAAACCTAGTACGAAAAACGCATAACAAATACCACTAGGGCATTAACAATCAAGTTAATCAAGTTATTAATAGATAACAATATAATACATTTATTGAAGATATATGAGATTATAATTACGGGAATGTGTTCTTTAATAAAAAACATGTACAACACCAATAATCGAACCTGGACATTCTAGAGAACGCAGTGTCATCGAACACAATACCATTAGAGCGTACTTCACCAGTTAGGCCCCCATTACAGCCGTTTATGATCATGTGGGGCAACCCACTGACCTAATGGTTTGGGCATCTACGTATGACTGACTGACCTTGCTACCGGTGCCTATATGGGATAGCCTATAAAACAAATGACTGTCACCTTTATATAGACACAGGTGGAGTTGTATATAAACTGTTATTATGCAGGTTATTATGACTTTGGTTCTTTTATCAAATAATAATAGGCGCGTAGCTCTCCCATTGGAGTATTAGTAAAGTTCCGTCATGATTTCCGAATACTAACATAGATGTTGGAATGCCTAATTTTTTAACGGTTACCAGAATACTGCTTAATATCTAATTTACATCACAATCATACTGTTGATATTATTATTATTATATCGTCGCGGTGGTTCCCTTACGGAGTAGGCAGAGAGCACTAAGGATCAAATTTCTACTGTTACAGATATGACGTCCTTCTTGTACAGTTATCACTCTTTTCATATAATTACACAATTTATATGTATATTATAATGACTAAACTACATAGATACAATATAAGTTATATAATATATCAGCCGTAACATATATGTATATTGGGATATATTTCATAATGCTCATAAGCTTGGTTAATGAATAGTTATTGTTATTAACTGATTTATATATAAACAAAGTATTATGGAACACACGATAATGTAATACTGAGTTTTTCTAACTTGAGATTCCCAGCAGTAGCACGGAGTGTGGATTTATCCCCGGTGTTTGACGATAACTTCGCCCTCTATTCCATGGTACGTATAACTGGTAAAAAGTTAGACTTATTCAATCCACGCCTACCCCTCAGGGGAAATACAGGCGTGATGTTATGTTTATACAGTATATAATCACTTATTAGTAGATACAGTACGGTTGGAATTATAGCAAAAAATAATGACTTTAAATTGTCTCCGTATACACGTGATTTAACGTTGTAACGACATTTAATTGTGCATTACGAGAGAAAGCTCAGGTCATGTACGTTTTATGTTGTTCTTTCTTGTAACTAATAACTTTAGTTACATAGTTATAATTAGATATACAGTGAATGAGTCACGAAACGTTTGTGGTATAATGACTTTTTAAATTATGAATATTAATTAATTTATCCATTGTTAATGTTAACGAAGGGTGGAATTTACACAAAATGCCATTTTCTACTAGTCGATCCAAGAGATGATAAAAATTTGGGACATGTTGGATTAACTAACACACGTGATTTGAACTTGGCAGAATCTGAACTGTAGTTACCAGACACATGATGAATATACAAATGTTAGTACTTGTGTCAGTACTCATATGTATAACTTTACACCCACACGCAGAAAATACTCATTCTCGTTATACAAATATTTGTCCTGATGGGAAATCGAATCCAACCTTTATGATAAATAGTTAACGATGATGATCATAAATGTCTGGAAACTCGCATCTGGCCAGCTTCTCCTCCCCTTTCCCACTCCGGAGGGGATCTGAGTCAAGCATTGGATCGTCAAAAGGATTAAAATTGATTTGAAATAGAATGTAGTTTGACCAAATGAGGAGTGATGTATATTTTGATATATTACACTTTAACATCATCATCATTATCATTATCAGCCTGCTCCCGTCCACTGCTGGACATAGGCCTCTCCAATGGCACGCCACTGAGCTCGATCTTCAGTTCTTCTCATACAACCACTGCCAACCACTT
>DWFV01000988.1:0-12211 GCA_018246775.1 Parelbella machaon machaon
GGTACATATACTCATGTGTATAAATACTCACGAAACATTTAACATTAAAGCCGTAGGTCCAGGAGCGAACTGAGGCAGGCTGATGATGATGTCACATTACAAGGAATTGAAGACTGATAACAACTAATTCATTAGTGACTTATAATGTTGCCACTGAATTTTATATGTCCACCACATATGTATTTTCTCCAACAGTCTGATTTGACTGGTAAATAGTGATTAAGCATTTAGTCCATCCTTTCTAACCTAGATTTAGGTTAATGATAAAGACTAAATAAATAAATATCAATAAAGTGCTTGACAACGTAGATGACATCTTGCCAGTCGTGTCAAATGCCTTCAACTTACAATTATATTAATCTAGTTAGTTTCTTAGTTAGTTAGACAATAAGAAACGTTTAATCTTGCAATTTTTACCGCACGTAGCCAATGATTACTATTGTGTTGTTGCCTGAATGGGTTACGTTCTTTGTAGAGCTAAATAGGTCTTAGACTTTGCTTCGTATCGGACTGTGTCGGACTGAAAAAGAAATGGTTTGTAAATTTGCCCTTCATGAAACCTTTTGAATATAGAGATGTCTACTTATCTCTGTTTTTCTACTGCAGCTTTTTCCACAAAATTTTTATTCGAATCAACATTAATACATAATGTACAGATGAGTCTTGCTATCAGGTTAGAGTTTTCCATATATTTTTTAATTCTATTTTCTAGCATATGTAGCTAAATCTCATTATGTCTTGTGAAATACATATATTGATAACCTTATTGGCGAAGTACACTTAAGTACAAAAGGGCTTTACTACAGAAGTACTTAAGTACGAATTAAATCAGACGATACTGATTAATCTTATGCTCTACATAGTATTAAACGGTTGGAATGTAAGGGATAAGTAAAAAGGGCTTGAGGGCTAGTTTGTATGGATTGAAATGGTAATAACAGCGTACTGCGCACTTCGCCTAGCTGCCTAAAACGTGGCTGTATTCGGAACTACGTGAGTATTAAAACCACTTGATAATGCCCATGTACCACCCAGCGCGATCAGCGAGTAAAAGTACAAAGAATGCAAATTTGAACAACCGTTAACGGCAAGCAAGTGCTTTTTTTATAATTAGCCTAGCAAAAAGACAGACGGGTCGCTTGAGTGTGAGTGGTCACCGTCGTTTATGGACATTGGCAGCAACCGAGGAGTGGTTAATGTTTTGCCGGCTTGAGGGAGAGAGTTCTCTTTGCGCTTTTCCTGAATTTTTATCTATTTGATCTTTTATAGAGTATAATAAATATAACTCGGTAGAAGTCTATTTAGATCAACTTATAACGTTGCTCTTATGTATCTTTTTATGTAGCACTTCTGGGCATAGGTCTTTCCACGCTGCTCCCCTTCGTGTATTGATAAATTTAAAGAATCAAGGCAGTGGCTCATTTTAAAACATGCTCAGTTTTCTTAAAATGTCGATTGGTTTGATTAGCACTCAAAAATAAATTTCAAAATTATCCATTATCCATGCACTCTTAAAAGTATATACGGAGGTATACAGATTTTCCATGTAGGTACACCATATTGTATCTTCATCGCTGATAGTCTAACAAGTGCATAGAGCCGTTTTTCGCTAATCGCGAAGCGCTTAAAATACAGCAACTCGGCACGGTTACACTAAAGTTAGGTATTCTGTGTGTAGAGATAACGCTGGGCTTGACGCAGCTAATTCTAGTTTCGAGCGAGCGGGGCACAAAAACTGCGCCGAGATGGCAAATGGCCGCGGTCGGTTATCGCTACATGGGAACGGGAGCCCTCCGCGATTTAATCTCCTCAAAAGCCTCGCCGTCTCTACACGCGTCTCTACAATTTTTTTTGCTCACAACGGTAAACAGTTCACTCGGTACAGTTTCGTTCGGTCTATTTTTTATCTGTGCTAATTGGTACATTTAAAGGCTTTAATTAGGCACATAGGAAGACGGTGCGTTTGTACATGCGCTATCCAAAGCTCTCTTTCATTTGTTTTGCGTTTTTTTTGCTCTACCATTCCGTATCTAAAAATCGTTTCGCTTATAATGAATATTGTGAGTTAATACGCAGTTGCAAAATTTAATACCTTTGTACTAATGTAGGTGTTGTATAAATGATTAATTAAAAACAGATCGTAAAAATGATTCTGTGTTCTGGTAGTTTCTAGATTGTTCGATATTCTAACCTTTGGATATTAATAACGTTTTGTAAAACTACCTACAATATAATAAATTGATTAGAATAATATAAATGCAACTTTTTAGATATTCAGAAGTCAAAGTTTCTTGCTCCCTAAGATACTTACTTACGTACTTCTTCATCATAAGTAATCTTAATATCCACTAAAAGTACCAGTTTCCACTCCTCATTACTATATTAGGAGGTGTCAGGTTTTAGTGTGCCTGGCTACCGCACTCTTTATACCGGTTCAAAACTCAAACTTTAATCTTCAAAATACATTAAAACATTACGTCATCAACATAACAACTTTTGATTTTCACGCGTAGAATAAGCACTTCAAGTCTGTAAGGATAGATATATTTGACACTCGGTTCTCTCTGCCTATCCCGTAAGAGACCTAGTATGATGGTACTAATAAAAATTTTCGCGTGTACTACGATTTAACTACGAAATAGAGGAAATCTTTCTTTATTTTTTTCTAAAACTAATTCATAATTTACTTATCAACTTACTCTAACTAGTCAAACTGACAGTGTCAGTCCCATAGGGCTATGTAGGCATACTCCAGTACTTTTCGAAGGATATCTATGGAGTAGATAATCAGATACCAGCGTACGCTTTTGACTGCTATCTGCTCGTTTGATATTCTCTTCACCTAAACAAATACAATAAATAAATATATTTCTTGTTAGAAAAAAGAAAACGTAAGTTGCCATATTGCACGTAATCGGTCAATCTGAGCGAATGACAATTGACTGGGTACGCGTGGCGATTTCTAAACACGTTCCCTAGATCTTCGCATTTTAAAAATGGAACAGGTATATAAAAGTAGGTAGGTAGTTGTAGAAAATAACGTCGGGCCGTTAAAACTGAAAGTTATTGGTGCCTACCTATTATTAAAAAGCATCTATCATACAGAACGGCCGGTTCGAATGAGCTGCTGTCAAAATTAGCCCCGGCGCAGTTAACAAAAACATTTCAGGCTGTAATCACCCCATTTCTATTCCGAATAAATAGAAACTGGGAGGTTACATTAGTACGAGGCTCTCGCAAACAATAAACCGGCTCATTGAAAAGTATTGTGCAAATAGGGGTGTGCGAGTGGGCAATGCACCCTCAACAAAAAGTAGGCTTACGAAAATGAAACGTATCAGCCAGTGACTGACCTGACGCAACGTGGCCCGCGGTAGCCCTTCCTGCTGTTTACGTTATGCTCGCCTGGAACATTGCTTTTACATCGGTTATCCTCATTGAGTTTTTCACGGGTTTTTCGTTACACAATTATAAAGTAGTTACCATTGTTTTATTACGCTAAGTCGCTAAGGGGTAGACAGAAAGGACTAGTTAGTGCTGGCAGATAGCTTAGCTTTTACAAAAATATTTTATATTGGACTACGTGAAATATTTAGGCACTTTGGTTCTTATTATTTTTTGATGATGAAATCTATTTTTTTTATTTATCCTAATTTTGTCTATTACAGTTATTTCGAAAATATTTATAACTACCAATATAACTATTCGATATCGGTTAACGGTGCCCTATGATATTTGAAGAATAATACGTTAATATGATGGGTTTTCTGTGAAATAAAATTTCATTAGGCTTAATTAAGCTTATCAACATTCACAGCTTATTTATTTGGGACAGAACCAAACCGGCCTATTCTAAAAACGGAGGTTAAATTGAAGGCAGTATTTTGTTAAATACAAAGGTCTGCGATCGTACCTTACAAAGGTAATTTCTACATTAAATACCTTTCGCTAAAGGCACATAAAAAACATTACGTTCTGAAATCAATTTTCGTGATTATCATATTCATAACCTTGCTGCACGTTTATGATTAGAATATTATTTTCACAAGTTTCCGAACGCGCACCTAATTAAAGTGACACAACATAAATGACACACCCCTTAACAAATTTGTGTTGACGCGTTCTAATTCTATTCTTTTACAAAACTAAATGTTATTATTGTGCCAGTTACATGTTGTGTACGTATAAAAATAAATTTTATAATGCTTACAACTTTTTATTATTGCCATAGATTTATAATATCACATATCATCATTCTGAATGGTTGTGATTTGACGTTGATTTATAGTTGTCGTAATAATTTTCTTTGTGTTAAAGAATATTCAAATATAACAATGAACCAATGATCTAGTTTAGTTAGCAAAACATTTTTTCTCCTTGAAGGAGTAGGCTTAGAATTAATTATATCCCGTTATATTTCATTATGTGACTTCATTCATACACTACTTGGACAACTTTAATGTGAGAACAGTCCATTCCTGGCATGCACTACGTCGAAATCGAAGAAATACGACAAAATAACATACCAAAACACATTTTAATTCCGTAGGAATTTTATTCATCCACCTCCCACTACGAAATGGGTTTAAAGAACTGAATTTCGTACGTAACGAACGCAAATTGAAACCAAAGACATAAGTGCTGTGTGACTGCGAATCCAAGATGGCTGCAAAAAGAAAAGCCGGAGCGCTGCTTCAACACGTTCTGCCTAAGGTAATCTTTTTTTTAATTTTTTATTCCTCTACATATCATATAGATAATATCGGCCAGTAATAATATCCCGTATTCCTTATGTCATCGACCAAGTACACTTGAACTTTTATCGAGTGCACTCATTCACGGATGAGGGATCGGGTTTGATCGGCTAAGATAAACTCAAGGCAAAAGAATCCGCGACGCTTCTTTAATACCGGCCACCTTCCCGTCGCTACTATAAAGCGCACTAAAAATGGTATAATTAAAGGAATTTATAATGACACCCGTGATGTTATCCGATCGGATTGCGAAGGATTTCGCCTCATACTTGTACCTAAGTAAGAAGGTTCCAATCCGACACGGCTGCGTTGTAGACGTCGCCGCAGCGAAATTGGCGCCAAAGTCAGTTTTCCCGCCGCGAGCAGTTCGCCTTGCAAAATGGCGGAGTCTCGAATGACACGCGGCTTCATTGAAAAGATAGCATGGACATACCTATACATTTGTTGCATTAAATTTGCTTCTATGTTTTAAACATTATTTTTATTATTAAACATATTGTTATATGTACACCGTATATGTCTTGTCCTTTATTTGCATTAATAATTACCGAATGAATTTTTACGTTGACCTTTTCTTATTACGTCGGTACTACACAGTTGATTTCAGTCATAGATTATTTTATGTATTAAATAGTAATTAAATTAATTATTGTAATTTATTAATGATTTAAATATATATGTGTATAAAAGTATTATAACATTGGAATAGCATTTTTTTACTAACTTAAACTAATTATAACATTATTAGGAAATATTCTATCTTTTAATATAAGTCTAAAGCAGATAGATATAAAGAAAAGCTAAATATAAGCAAGTACTCACGATGCCAATGAAAACTTAAAGCATTGGAACTGTCAATATACCATATTAGGAACATCGAAACGTCAAACATGTTAAATACCCAGCCAGTAACAAACACAATAATGTTGATTTTTATTTCAATATAAAAATAGTTTTTTTAATGTTATTATTTTCAGAAGTTATAACACGAAGGTTAGTATAAATCATAATATAGCAACGGAATGTCTGTCGATGGTCAGCTCGCCTGATCCACAGTACGCCGGCGCGCAGTGACCAATGAGGCGCCGGGCGACCTTGCACGCTAGTCTCTGCTGTGTATCTAAACCTAGTTAGACGTCCTACGGCACAGTTGCCAAGTTTTGTCGAGGAAAATATAGGACTATACAGTAAATCATCATTGTTTAAGTTAACGACAGCGAGTATTTTATGCTTTTTTTTTCTGAGTCTATATATGTATATCTATTCGTATGTACCTTCGAGAATGTTCTTTTTGTTATTTTTGATTTAATATTCATTGCAGGTTAGATCTAAGTTAGACGTGTCGGCTATCTTTTAAGTAATCGTTTTCCAGCAATAACGTTGAAAATTTGAAATAATTCTGGCTCAATGTACAACTCACTCATGCTTTGATTGTCTCAGTTTTATGTGCTAATAGTACATTCAACCTTCAAAATGTGTCCGAAGAAAAACGTATCTCATGGCCACCCTATCCACAGCTTACATCAGTTATAGCACAGGCTTCATATACTTATGTAATCTTGGTATCTACAATAGGTTTGTACTAAGCCCATATATACGTAGATACATACGTACATACATATGTATGTATTGCGTGTTACCTATATTTACATATGTGCTATCGATTAATACGGTTATATGTTGAATCTGACTGACCAGGTCCAACTCGGGCCATCAATTCTCACCCAGGGTTACCGAAATTAGTTGAACTATCCTTAACAGTAGACATATTGACGGTATTGCCCCGAGGCCATGTCTATGTTCCATGGCTGTGTCATGTCTATGTCACAAGCGTATCCATGTTCTACAATGGATTTAATCAAGTTATCAAAGATTTAAGATTATTCTTCATACATATATGCTCTATCAAGTCATACATAATGTAATGTCGTATACTCTACCAGCCATCTTTTATCGGCAATCTATTTATGTACATACGGGGTAAGCAGAGGCGATGGTACATACATATGTATGTATATTCGAAAGAAAATATGTCTGTTCAAAACCATTTTGTATCCAAACTGTTAAATTTTTCTATAGGTATACTTTTTGGAAAACGTACGCAGTAGAGTAATAAACTCCTTTTAAAAATCAACATCGTCTAAAATACTATAGCAAGGGTTGAACTAGCTATTATTGAACCAAGTACTTGCAATATGTAAGGGAATTACGCACTGTGCACGGTCTACATATGTTTATATCAACAGTTGTATTGTGTTCAGTCCGGATGCGATAGGTGTGTAGTCGCACTAAGAAATTAGCCGAGTCCAGCTTGCATTCTCTATTCCCACCGGAGGCGGACGCATCTGTGCGGTTTCTATAGTTCAGATCTATTAGAGATTGGTTGTTAGCGGCTGTGGGTAGGCAGAGTGCACGACGACAGCACGATCTCTTGAAAATACGGTCAATGGTTTGGTGACTTTTAAAATTACGAATTATCGAATAATAACGTTTGTATGAAGAAAGTGATGGATATAGAAGCAAGTCATGTCTCTAAGTATGGAATTGTTTGGCGCTCGTTGTTTTCTGTCTACCCAGTAAGAGTTGTTTGGTTGAGAATGTCTATAGGCATTAACTTCATATTTTATTTTAATTTTTCTTGCTATATAATGCAGATTACCTTGACTGCCTCGTTAGTCGAGTGATTGCAAACGCGATTGCCGATCGGGAGGTCCTGGATTCAAATCCCGGGTCGGGTACTATTGGATTTTTCTAATTTAGAATTTCTAGTAGTCACTCGGAGTCTGCATCTGAGCCCGATATAATATGGCACTTGACTCACCACCTATTCCATGGGATGTAAACGCAACTGGTGAACCGTGGGATTTCACTACACCCCTCTGCCTACTCCTTCGGGGACTGCAAGCGTGATGTTACGTACAATGCAGAATAAGTAAATGAAAATTTATTTGCAAAATAAAGCACGTTAAATAAAATAAATAAATAAATAAAACTTTATTTCTTTGTTTATGTAAATGAATATTTATTCGCAAATAACGTATAATATGGTACATTTATTAACATGAATTTTATTACCAATAAAATTTTATTTTTATTTTCATAAACAGCATTTGCCTTACTTTGTCTTAACAGCATGCAACTTTTATTACTCGGTAGGTTTTTAATTAAAACTGGCAATGTAATTATTAATAACTATGTATTATTAATAACCTGTGATGTCTTGTAAGCAGTTAAAAAAAAACAATAGCAAAGTAAAAATTATTTCTTAGTACATTTTATTGATCATGGTTTTGGTTTTATCCAAATTCATGCCGAGACCAACTCGTCGCGAGGCCATTGACGAGCCGAGGACAGGGCGCGATGGCGCTCATTGGGGAGGCCTATGTCCAGCAGGGGACTGAGATAGGCTGATGACGACGACAACGACGAAGTACATTTTCGAGGATAATGACATTGTACTCGTACTATTTTACAGCATTATGTCAGCGAGTATCTAAAGCCTGTAATCCCCGAGGGGTAGGCAGAGTAGTGTCGTACACTCCTACGTTACACCAGTTACGTTTACGTCCGAAATGAAATAGGTGGTGAGCCGATTGCCATATACCGGGCACATATCCAGTCTACACAACGGAATTAGGATGAGAAAGAAGAATTTAATATTAGATAAACTGAAAAAGGACTGAATGTCAATACGTACTTGCTGGGCAAACATGCTAAACCATAGGCCACACTTTTGGTTTCCATCAGGCAAGGCTGTCGCCAAGTGCTTGCCTACACGAAATAAAAATAAAAAACTTGTTTTCAGGTAACGCAGAATGATATAACTAGTGAATACTTCAAGTACACTCGCACAGAGAGACTTAACCCACTGGGAACAGTGGGATTACCCTGATTTTTTGGGTTTAAAAGTGACACTTCAGCTTTTCGACAATAGCACTGATTTTGACCCAAAACGCGCGGACTGCTCTCGTATGGAATTAACAAAAAAACACGTTTTGACTCTTAATTATTTTGACAATACATTATATAATTTTACGTTGTTTTACCAACAATCGAATCAAGTATTAATTATATATTTTCATTGTACCGTTATGAAATGTATCATGAAAAAATGATACTCGGAAATCATTTGCAATATTGCAATTGTCAATATTATATTCGTAAAGAATATATTCATTTTGTTCATCATGCTTATTATTAATTATAAGACCGCCATATTGTATTGTCATATATGTATCTGTCTATCTTGCCCTAAGTGTTAGTTCCATATCTGCTTACATTGTATTATTAATTATAATTATTATGCAATGTAAACATGTTATAGTTATACTTTGTATAATATAAACAATATTGATGTTTATACAATGAAAAAAAAATTTGTCCTTCTGTTTTAGCATTTTGTTTTTAATTGTACCTGCTGTGTTCTTCTTTGAAAAGAGACGATACAGTAAAATAAAACATGCACATGTGTTAAGTAAATTGTTTAATTATCGCATCAGCCCGGAATTTATGTTAATGTTTTATTTTTGCAGATTTGAATATCGAATATCAAAGTAAATGCTGTTCGAAATAGGTGTTAAAATGTTTTTATTTTATTTTATGCATGTAAACAAAAATAATATAATATTTTATTTAATGTTTACAGATTTACCTGTCACGAGACAGACTGCATGCTTGTCTTACAACCATCCCTTATACAATTTAATACACTATTTACTAGTAAATGCTGCTTCATCAATGACCCAATTCGACCTATACCCATCAAAAATTTACACACTGCGTTAATGAGACTAAGAAGTAATAAATCAATGTTCAATTTTAATATTTAACATTCCAACTCATTCAACGCTCATATACCGTCACTGGGACATACAGAGTAAACAATAAATCATTATAACAGATAATAAACACAACAGATAATAAAAGCATTGTAGAGACAAGTTAAACAGTAGAGACAAAATTCTCAAGTGCTCGTACCAACGCCCCTCCATTATTCATACCGTGCGCCCGCGCATGCATTCTTGTAGACACTCGCGACTCAATTTGCATGCTTCGCCGTATATATCCGTTCGAATGATTTTTAGATACGATTCGTATGAAACTCTTATCAAATATCTCTGTCGTGACGGCGCTGATAAGCGGAAGCTAAAAATAGCGAATTAAAAACACTTCGCTGTTAAGTTCTACATACATCGGCTCAACTTTTTTTCTTTATGTCGTTCGAGTCGCTAGAACTCTATTTTCAGTTATCCAGTCATATATATCTATATATATGATATGTTATGTTAGATATTTTTATACCAGCGTGTATAGAGTGATGCATATAAAAAAGTAGGTACACCATATCTTGGCACTTGGTGTTTTCTGTCTATCTTGTTCGGATCTAGGGTGATGATAGGAACTGTGGGAACCTATTGCGAAACATATGTTAATTAACTAAAATATTTTGTGTTTCGTTCTAAAGGTGTAGTGTCAGTCTAAATATTTGCCCTGATAGGGATTGGAGCCTACGACCTTTGATCCAGAAGTTATGGTATATAAATACTAAAAGAAAAAAACATATACATACATATGTATGTATTCTCATAACTTGTGATTTTCGTAAAACAGAAACCTATTACAACCCTCAAATATCAGTCAGTGAAAAATCAGCATAAATGGAGAAGAATCTTAGGAGAAGATTTTTAGGCTTCTTATTGTTTGTGCGGGCTAAACAGGATCTGTGACTGACTTGTTTGGTATGACTGGTGAGTCATTTCTGACGGTGCTTCAGCGGTCCAAATCGTACTGACCTACTTTGACGGTACTACTCTTGTTAAAATAATGACTGGCCGATTGGCTTGTTGGTCCAATGGCTTGACCCTGATTGTTAAGCCGGGGGTCGTAGGTTCGATTCTCATGTAGAATAATTGTTCTTGTAATGCGCCAGTTTTTATAGTGGTTTGGGTGTGAAATTGTCTATTTAAGTATGTATTTAGACGTTTCATACGAAGTTTATTACTGATTGGCATAGCATAGAATCTGTCTAGTTCAAGAGCAGAGATAACAGAGATGTCCTAAGATATAATTCTTATGATTCTTGCTTCTGTACATTATATTTGAACAGTATTTTACATATTTTGATAGATGTTTTCGAAATATTTATTTAACAAATAGTATTTAGCCAATCAAGTATTTTGTTATCGTTGGACCTTGCAACGACAGAATCATCAATTCCACTTCCTCACTTCATCATAATCGTCAGTACAATAGCGGACTCATAATTTCGACTTCCTCACGGAAGCATCGCACTTCTGATTGTTCTTGTAGAACAGTACTGTGTACTGTTTGAGATGGATAAGTCTATAGTAAATTATAGCTATTCGACTTCATGCACAAAGTATTGCCCATTAAGCGTTTGAACACTAACATAGTGCTTAGAATACAAAACCCCACTCCCACTTCTAGGTCAAATCCTGGTGCCCACTTCTTTCTTTACAAAACTGTCTTTTTACACTTACCATGACACTGAAAAATATCATAATAAAAATTCTTAACATGCCGTGAGAAAATCTGTCCACCTTAGATTTCTCCAGAATGTTCCCGAAGGCCTGTGAAATCTGCCAACTAGCAGTTGTGTGTGCGTAGTATATATTTAAAGAATTCCATGCACTATTTAGTTACAAGTTTTGCGAAGCCGGCAGATAAAAGATAACCCAGTTCTCGGTTTACAGCGCAAAAAAGAAGATTTGTACATTTTCTGCTAACTTCAAAGAGCGGTCTTGCCTTCGACGGTCCCCAAAGCGCTTTTTATTTTCTTCTTTTATTTTAATTGTAAAAAAAACTGTCTTTTTTATATAAATTGCAATCTGCGTTTTTAACTCTCAGTTAGTTAGTACGACTACTAATGTTTTTAGTGAATTCACATAGCTGTAGGTTATATACGACAGATATTAGTACAGTCACTCTCATCATTATTAGAACTCTGTCTATTCTCTACATTCCTGGTGATTAAAATAAAAATTGTACTGTTATTTAATCAGTACTAATGAGTTGTATTAATTTAGGTAGTTAGATTGATTATTTCCTTTGGATTAGTATGATGTAAATAATCTTTATGTTGCAACCATTATCTGCGGTAGGGGTAGAAATCAGAGCAGCTTCTTTGCTCTCTCCCTCGGGCATGCTCACATGTTCCGTTCAGTTTTTTCTCGACCCTTATATCATTTCGATATTGGAACACGAGTCTCCTCTCAGAATGAGAGCGTTAAGACCATTGTCTACCTCTATGGGAAAGAACGGGTTGGCAGACATCACATGTCTTAGAAAGCTTTTATTTTTCTTTTTATGTTAACGATATTATCAGTCGCTAATGTTATTGCACTTTCTTTGACAATTTCATTGTACAGACGTGTACAAAATAGTGAAAAGCCGATGACACTCGATGCGATGGCGACAGATACCAAGAAAGCACTAAT
>DWFV01000989.1:0-12207 GCA_018246775.1 Parelbella machaon machaon
GTATTTTTCATTTTCATTCTCTCATTTTTCTTGTATATTTCTTGATGCTTGATTTAAAAAAAATTAGAAGAATTGATAGTCAACTTCGATGCCCCCTTGCTTTTGATGCCTGGTGCGACCGCACCGCTCGCACCCCCCCAGCTACGCCACTGATTAAACAAGAGGCAATGTCATTAAGGATTAGTCCTGAAATAAGCACTAAACCACAGTTTTCTTTTATTGTTTTTATTTACAGGAAAGAGTTGCAGGCTTGGGAACTAAAAATGGTCAAAATTGGTCGTACAGATCTAGTACACCAGAAGCCAGAGAGACAGAAAAGTGTTAAGACCCAATAGGAATTTGGGTGCTCTGATGTATCGACTGACACAATAGTTAGCAACATAATCAGCAATAGCACTGAACAGACTTCAGAAAAAGATGTCATAGCCACTGGTCCAAATAGACAAAATGAAGAAAAAAAAAGTGAATGTTATAATACATATTCCAAAAGTGAAAGCATCAATAAAAAGTCAGAAGAAAGTCAGAGCACGGGTGAAATGAGAATGGATAAAACTGAAAATGATAAAATTCCCTCAAATAATGAAGTTAAGAGGACGCAAAGTAAGGGAATCATGAATAGTATTAAAAGTTTCTTTAAGTTTTAGATTTGCTTAGTGTTAAGTATATCATTGATTTGACATATTATAGTTCTATTTCTGTCACAAGTTTATAATTACGAAGTTTCATTAAACTTTTGAGATAGTTTGGTTTTTTTATTTATGTTTATTTGTTCTATTTCACCTTTTCCTTTTTTTTCAAATTAGTTTATAATTTAGGTTCATGTAGCAATGTAGCCTGTAAATATGTATAATTATAGATATATAATGTAATTGTAAATTTTTTGCATATTATTAAATATTTTATTTATTGCTTTGACAATTTTGTAGTAGTATTGACAATTACAGCTTGCATGTTTTACAAAAATCCTGTGAAGTGGGTAATTAGCTTTGTATGAAAATCAACGAGTGTAATTTTCACTTTGATACCTAATTGTATTGTGTGTTATTCACAGATCCAGTGTCAATTACTTTTTTCCTTTCAAACAACTTACAGGACCATGATCTTCAATTTGTTACAACTTTTTTAGTGAATACATGTATACAAGTATTTTACTCCTTTCAAAATACCTTCATGAACAGACTTTTAGCGAAGTCTTGATGTCCCTCATGAATGGACTTTTAACAAATAATTGATATTGGACTATCTTAATAATGTTAATATTGTTCTTAATATATCTCCCCCTGGTTGTAACAAGATATTATAAGCAACTAGGGGAGGCTCCTAAGGATCATTTAACATTATATATATGTATATCCAATTATCAAATGTAATTAGTATTCTTCAATATTTTCCTTTCTATGTTTTTCTAATATAATAGAAAAATTTAAAGTCAAAGAAACATTATTAAAATTATTTTATTTCAAAAATCTGTTACAAAATATAATTAAAATAAATCTTTTTATTTATTGAAACTATTTATAACAGCAGGAATTAAGCTGATTAATTTATTTCAATTATAAGTTACTTTACACTCATGCCAACTAAAACAATAAGCTATATAAAGATAAAATAAGCTGATTATGATTACAAAGAATATTACAAGTTATTAATGTTACTGAACAAAAGTCAACAAAATATTACAGACCTATTCAAACAAAGTACATATTATCTTTGGTACTTTTATCAGCTTAATTCACTGTTACATACATTATTGCCTATGCTCATTTGAGCCTATATTAGTTGACAGTGTTTAGTTTCAGAGTATATGGAGTTAATTACATATAAAATGTCAACACATCACATGTTAAGTGGAGCTTGTGGTCAACAGTGACATGACATTTCATAAGCTATGTCATATGTAAGCATAATCGGTAACAATTAAATAGAGCTAAAATTTCCCCAATTCAAAATTCATAAAAGAACATGACAAAAAAATCTATTTGTTATTTGTCACATCATTTTGTCAGTTGTATCTTTTTATACTTCTACATGTCATGTACCTGACACCTTCCCACTCACTTACAATATTATGAAACTATTATATTCTGACATAAAAATTGATTTATTACCAAAGCTATGATGACCAAAACAGAAATAAACAACTCTAATAAGTTCATAACTTTCAGTCACACAATTTTGAGATGGTGATGTCATAATGCAGAAAATCATTGTAGAATTTGAAGAATTCATAAAGAATTTATATACATATAATATGTTATCTATAAATAAGAATGTAACAAACCAATATTACATATAAAAACCGGCATGTCTGTCTTGTATTAAATGAGCATGTATTAATTGCATAACCTGAAATGAATTAATCAATTCTATACAATTGAAAGGAATACAAACATGTCGAAAATACTTTTACTATACAAATTTAACCAAGCTAATTTGTCTCCCATATATTACATATAAATCCCCCAGTATAATTTATCAACGGTCTATCATAACTAATTTGGCTATATCAACAATACAAAAATCCCTCACTGTATATTTACAACTTACTAATTTATAACTAAAATGGCAATATGTGACTATAACTCACACTTGTCACAAGTCATCACTTATTAATATTTATAAAGGCACAAGCAATCAAAACTATTGGTAATATATTCCAAATTTAATAACCCTAGCCTGTTTAATATAGAAACTTCAGACATCACAACACCTTTGTGGCGGCATATACTTTTACAGTAAGAAATTAGTAAACATGCATACAATCCATCCAACACCAGGGATCCTTGCAATAAATTTATTTATGGAACTTGAAAAATGATCCAGTCACAATACTAGCTGGACAAGTAGATTCTTCAAGATTTTCTTTTGTACATTTTTAATAAAATAGTATGATTTTAGGCAATTTTTTTAAAACCAACAATGCCATAAATGCTGTGGCCAATACAATGGTATCTAAAGCTTTGTGCACTATGTAGACAATTATGGATATATTTTAAGATAAAAAAGAAGTTTTAAATTGATGAGTAAATGACAACAATAAATGATACATATTTGGTTAGTGGAATTATCATGTTTTTTTATTCAACAATTTCCTAATAGCTTATACTCATTTTAAAACTGCTATTTCCAGCAAGCATCAAGTCTATTGGTTCAGCTAAAAACTGCATACATATATTGGGCACAAAACTTTAGAACACAAGTGACAATAATTAATTCAACTTCACATTGAAAAAATTGATTACATATAATATGTTTCCATTGAACAGAGAATTCCAATACAAGGACAATATCTATTATTCTGTTTGGAGGCCATAGTTTTGATCAATCTGTTAATATTTACAGAAAATTCTGTCTTGTGACTGAAGTACAGCTTGAAGCCAAGCACTCAGGTCTGTAACTATTTCTTTCATACAATAATTCTAAATAAAAATATTAATGGTAATTAGTAGTGACTGTATGCAAATTGTCGTGAATAAATAAATACAAGCATCTTGCATGGCTATACTCACCCAATGCAGGATAGACATCATTTTAAGTGTGTGCTGTGAAGTCATTCCATTTAATAACATTAATACATTAGCATAATTGGAATTCGCCTGTTTAGGAAAAAATATTAATTTCGTTGTCGTGTACAGTACGAGAGGCAAAAAGAAGAAGGTATTATCAAATTCCATAACAGATAAACTGTGTAGTAATTGGATTAACAATGATAGTAAAACTAAATCATACTTGTAAGTGGTAAGTTTCTCAAAAAACGATGTTTCTGACGTTTCGAGGTTTGGAAATGCGAAAGCTGCCGAGTCATTAGTTATCTCTCGCTCGCCAAAGTAAGGGTCTTCTGAATTATTATCCGATGTAATATTAAATGATACCGGTTCGTTACTGGCGATACCATTGTTCTCAACATCCCTGATGGGGGTACTTTCAATTGTGGTTGCTTTAATTTCACTGTTTTGTGCCGCGGTCGAAGTTCTAACGCTTTTGGCCGGAGATTCTGCAAGTAACATTTGTTTATTAACAAAAAATTCTAAATGATATAAAGAGCTATAATTGTCAGTTGGAATATATTACCTTTGCAGCATTCATCGTTCGTTATATTAGATATAAGTTGTAATCGATTTTGTGAATTTTCTAATATTCTCTTTCTACGAGCTTCTCGACGTGCTAGCGCTGCATCAGCCATATTAAGGTTTTGACAGTTAGTTATTTGTTGCCATATAATATGAAAGAAAGATCTCACTGCTTATGCCTTCTTTATCCTATAAAGAAGCATAATAAAAGATATTAAATCCTAAATGTTCAGAACATACAAATTAAAATTAGACACTAAATACTAACATATTTTAATTTGATAGAAAAGAGAACAATATTTATTGAACACAGTAAATTAAATTCAAATATACAAAAGTAATTTTCAAAAATCCTAATAGCTATTGTACTTTGTAATTATAATTATGGTGTATAATAATACAGTTACAAATAGTAATACAGTTATAGTTATAGTACATATATCTTGCTTTTGGAGATTTGAAAGTAAGCAACACTTTCATCGATGTTACATCCTGGTACATATTAGAAAATTTTTTAATTTAGCTAGTAATATTTTCTTATATAGAATTGATAAAACGTATTTAATCGTTATATTAATTGTTAATTCTGTAAAATCTATTTACAAGTTTACTAGTATATGTAATATTTAATAAATACTTCTTACTAACCGGAAGTTTGTAAGCTGTCGTCGAGGAAGAACGCTGAAAGAGGATTGTTGTTTGGCGCCTTTACGGGGCCGGTTGGATTTTCTTATTCTTTCATAGCCGATTATTAAAAAGTAGAAATTTCTACAAGATAATGGGTGACAAAGGTGATGGAGGTAATTATTATCTTCACTCAAGATGTGTTGTGCACCAAATACAAAGAGCAGTTGAATGCAAAATTTTGACAGCTTCCTTTGATTTTTGGTTATTGGAAGCCTATATTTCCTTACTTACGTTGAACTTTTCTAGAAACCTTTGACGATGCTGTGGAAGAGAGAGTTATTAATGAAGAGTATAAGATATGGAAGAAGAATACACCGTTTCTTTATGACCTGGTCATGACACATGCTCTGGAGTGGCCCTCGCTGACCGCGCAGTGGCTACCAGACGTTACGAGACCCGAAGGGAAAGACTACTCTATACATAGGTAAAGTATATGGTAATTTCATAATAAAAATGTTTCGAAAGCTAACCTTAATTAGATGTATAGTCCATCTCTAAAAACTAAATAATAGCGTAGTATAATTTTTTTTTTAAATAATCCATATCACAGAGCCAACTTACATAGCATACTTGAAAAATTGATATAATTAGAGTTATGATAAAACCTATGTATACTGTTCTTTCAGGTTGATATTAGGAACCCATACATCGGATGAACAAAACCACCTGTTAATAGCCAGTGTCCAGCTCCCCAATGAAGATGCACAGTTTGATGCCAGTCACTATGACAATGACAAGGGTGGTTAGTATGCACATGTATATTAATGAGGTTGGGTGAAAAATTTACATTGTTAACTACAGATTAAGGACGATATGTTAAATTTTTATGTGATTTGCAGCCCACTTTCCCAGAAAGTGGATTATATTCACAAACTCCCTATTAAAATAAACAGGGTTGCTAGGGGAGTACTATGCCTAATAGTAGACGGTTGGGCTAGCAATGTGATTTCAAATTATGGTATACAGTGTAAAATGTATTGTGTATTTGTAAATAAGATATTTATAAGAGTTTTGTTTTAAACAAAATATTTTTTATCTAACCAGTACTTGCATGTTACAATTAAATGTGACTTAAAAAATTATAATTTGTTTTATTTTGAAATATGTCTGAAATAATATATCATATATTTATTTGTGTATATTGCTTAATTTCAGAGTTTGGGGGTTTTGGTTCAGTCTCTGGTAAAATTGATATTGAAATTAAGATTAATCATGAAGGTGAGGTGAACAGGGCTCGCTACATGCCGCAGAACCCCTGTGTCATTGCCACAAAAACGCCTTCCTCTGATGTGCTGGTTTTCGACTACACAAAGCACCCCTCTAAACCTGAACCCTCAGGAGAGTGCCATCCCGATCTCAGGTATTATACCATATGCCACTTTTAAATTAGTCTTAATATCTAGAATTAAAATTGTAACTGTTAAGCTTTGGAAAATTTGGCACATGAATGGATAATTAGTAGTGTCGGGATTTATTTTTGTGTTTTTACATTGGTTTTTGTTTATATTAGGTATCACATTAAGTACTACTTATTGACCTTATATCTGAATTTATCATAATAATAAAGTGCACATAACATTATGTTCATGATATATAGCTTGTATAAGTAACTTTGGTGTGCCATAGGAGAGGCCTGGGTCCAGCAGTGGACGGGAGTAGGCTGATAATGATGATAATGATAAAGTAACTTTGTGATCAAAAGTTACTTGGACAATTTTCATTTAAGGAACTAACAAAATGTGGTATTTAGACCTTATTGTACACAATTGTTAAAGGAATGTCTATTTGGTAAACTACAATTATTGCTGTTCTTTAAGAATAAACATTTGTTTAAGAGTTAAGTAATATGTCCTAGGCAAATACTATGAACATATGTAAAACAATATTTACATTGAAAATGTATGAGATTCTGGATGGATAGGGAGTGATAGATATAACTCTATACATGAAAGCCATGTCTGCAGTAATAAGTTGTTATTATAATACATTTTTATTAATCTTAATAAGAAACATTGGTTAATAAATAAAATGTGTAAATGATTTCCCTTTACATTGATTATAGTTTTTCTATTGTTGATGTAATACTTTTGCTCATTGATTAAACTGCAACTTGCCATGAAGTCCACCCTTTGTTATCAACAATATAAATAAATAAATAAACATACGTTCTTCATGTTATTTTCTGTTTTAGATTGCGTGGACACCAAAAAGAAGGTTATGGTTTGTCATGGAACCCTAACCTCAATGGTTATCTCTTATCAGCCAGGTGAGCACATCAAATTTTTTATCATTGTGGAGTATGATAGTACCTTCCAAGTGGAACACATGTTCCACAGTATGACTATTGTCTGTATTTCTGTTGCCAAAGCAGCCAGATTTGCTGTTAAGTAATGACACTTAAGTGCTAATACTTAAGAGGTTGTAGAAAATTATAACTAATACCTGCATTTTGTTCCATTTATATTTGTATATTCTGATCTACACATGGCAGTGGTTCAATGTTAAACGACATATTTTTGTTTGCTACTCTTGAAACAAACTTATTGTGAAAAGAGTTTTGTGTCAATCTCTGTTCTTACCCATGTCTTTTTAGTGCCAGTTACTGTAGACATAGACACTCTTATACTCATCTGCAAGATCCTCTTTGCAGCCTATACAATCAATATATCCTAAATCTAGTATTCTATGACGGGATGTGATAAAAGTTTGAAATTTCTTTATAATATGAACAAGAGTAAAGCATATTTTACAAAATAAATGATTTTGTTATTGTTACCAGTGATGACCACACAATCTGTCTGTGGGATATCAACGCGACGCCTAAGGAGGGACGCGTGATTGAGGCCAAGTCTGTGTTCACCGGCCATACAGCTGTTGTGGAGGATGTGGCCTGGCATTTGCTGCACGAGTCACTCTTTGGCTCTGTTGCCGACGATCAAAAACTAATGATTTGGGACACTAGGTAATGTAATACAGATTTTGTGTGATTAAGAAGGTTTTGGTAATAAATTCTTTATCTACTAGTATATTACTTGATTATATGATCTGTAGGGCAGAGAGTATGGCTTCTTGTTATAGATAGGTGGTAGGATAATGAAAGATATCATATGTACTAGCAACATTTCACACAATATTCATTTTAGAACATAACTCATTAGAAATAAGATACATTATGCCTTATAATATAGAAATAAAATGTATAAACATTCTTCTTGTTTATATTCAATCACTACTAATTATTTCACATACAAATAGTCACAGTAGTAATAATTGAACAATAAAAATCTTATGCAAATCATCTAGGGACTTGTATGTAACACAGAATGAAAATAATGTAGATGAAATTAGGTAATCACATAAATAAATATGTAAGTAGGTTATTCTGATGGCCGATTAATTTGCTCAGGGATTTGGTGACAATTATAATGAATCAGTGTATGACAGGAAAACTAATGTAATGAAGTGATGATACATCCTCATAAGTATGATATGCCATCAACACTGACCCTGGTCAGTGCATCCAATTAAAAGTATTTTTAAATTTGTTAGTATTTAAAATTCTCTTACTTTTTCTATTCGATTAGAACATGTTCTGATTTGTAATGGTAATGTTTTAAAGTTCCCTTTATCATCCACAGATGTAACAACATGTCGAAGCCATCACACACAGTGGATGCCCACACTGCAGAAGTCAACTGTTTGAGCTTCAATCCATACTCCGAGTTTATACTTGCCACAGGCAGTGCCGATAAAACAGTGAGATTTCTTTCTTATAATTTTGTAGCTTATCAAGCAAAGAGAAGTGGGAAAATTAAGTAGAGTGGTGTACCTTGCTGCGACTGTCAAAATAGACTTGTTGAACAGGTGATAGATGTGATGACCAAAATATGTTGTTGCTCCTCTTTCAATTCTCTTTTTGTTAATGGACTACAATAGTTACTGTACAATGGTTATTAAGAACATTCACAAGTTTATGATTCAGTAAACTTTATCATATATTTTGCATCTATAATAATATTAATAGCGTCTCACAATGAATAATTTCTAATGTGAGCAATAAGCATCTTGTGTAATGTAAATAAAGTTGCTATATACATCAAGGGATAGCAAAAATCCCAACACATATTTTAAATTTTGGTATGTGATTTGCGTCTAGGTGGCGTTATGGGATCTTCGCAACCTGAAATTAAAATTACATTCATTTGAATCACACAAAGACGAGATCTTCCAAGTGCAATGGTCGCCGCACAACGAGACCATTCTGGCCAGCAGCGGCACGGATAGAAGGTTAGTTGCTTATAGTATTCACTCTGTTATTATTTCTTTAACCTGGCACACAGACGGACAGACCACCTGATGGTAAGTGATTTGCGTTGATGGCTTTAAAGGTGAGCTTTTGTCACGCCTTTCGGAATCCATATACTTATAACTATTTATCCAACGTTGATTAATGTTATTCTGTATATGTCGTATACTCACAATTACAGGAGGATACTATATTCGTAATAACTGCGCTCGAATCTAAATTAAATACTCATTGGAGTTTATATTTTTTAGATTATGTTGCGGTTGATATTACAATTTATGATAATAAAATACTTAATTAAAAATTAAAATAATAATGTAATTTTTTATGTCGATTATGTCGCTAAATCGAATAAAAGGTCATTAATTTAACATGTCACTCATAGAAATTAATTATGAATTTACTGTGTAAGTGATGCTCAGTTTAAACTATCGGTGTTGCAACGTGCTGGTCCAGGTTGCACGTGTGGGACCTGTCTAAGATCGGCGAGGAGCAGACGGCGGAGGACGCGGAGGACGGTCCGCCCGAGCTGCTCTTCATCCATGGCGGACACACCGCCAAGATCTCCGACTTCTCCTGGAACCCCAACGAGCCCTGGGTTATCTGCTCCGTGTCTGAAGATAACATCATGCAGGTACGATTCACCTATATTTAATCAGTTATTTGTACAACAGTGATGAGTTTGATTAGATGCGAATTAAAAATAACGGAGAGCAATAGGTAATAGATACATTTTGTTCCATTTCAAAACTAAGTTATGGTTTTGTAGGGGTTTCTAGTTTACTGTTATCTGTCTCAGCACATTAGTATTATGATAATTTCCTGGATCCGTTATTTCAAGCTGTGGGTGGGTATTATCCTTTAAATGTGTAATATTGATTCTGCACAACTCACGTTGCCTTGATAATTTTAACAACATGAATATTGTGTTTAAAAATTTGATTATATGCAAATTAATGTAAAATCATGTTTTGATCGCAGGTGTGGCAGATGGCCGAAAACATATACAATGACGAGGAACCCGAGACGCCCGCATCCGAACTGGAGTCCGGCGTCAACGTCAACCACGGCTAGGGCTCCGCCCCCCTCACTGGCGGCATTCTAAACCATTTGTGCTCGATTGACATCGGACATGTACTATACAAATAAAAATACTCGTATCAGAATACAGCACCCCATAAAACACCACACAAAAAATAAAAAAACGACTATTATATGTAGAAATAAAAAAAAAATCTAATATACTGTTCCTTGGCAGTTTATTAGCACTTCTACACAAGCTGATCCTTAAAATGAGAAGAAATTGTGAAATGGCATGTGAGTAAGAAAGAATGTGTTCATTAAATTTTTGGCAACAAACTAATGAATAACTCTAGTAGCATGTGCAACACTCTTACTGTAAGTTGAAGGGCCTGAGAGAACGGGAGAGGCGGGGTGAAGCCGCGCGTGGCTACATAAGGCTTAGGTCGCTAGTATAATGTAGTGTAGGAAATAGTACGTAGTAGTGAATCATGTGTAGTACGGCTGTACATGGATCTATTCTGAGTCTTAGAAATATGGTGTACTCGCAATGTACAAGGTGCAATGTTAAAGGAGTCAATTGCACAAACATCCGCCCTTCACTCCGCCCTGAAGCGTAACCGCAACTTCCAACCAATCATGGAATTCCATTGCAGGTTGCCCTAAAGAAAACAGTATAAAAATACTGTGCACATATTAACACCAGAGAAAGCATTTTTTTGTTACGTACCCGATGTCGATGAGCAAGTGCACAGCATTACATTCACACTGCTACAATGTTACGTGCTCGATGCACATTTCAAAATACGAACGTCGATTATATCAAATTATGATTCTCATTTTGAAAATTTGAATAAAAAACGTCAAGATACTCTCTGGAAAAAAAACAAAATTATTCGTTATGAAATTCGTATGTTGTAAAAAAATTAATTTTAAACACAGCGTGAGTGTACATTTGCTGAGCTGGTAAATACTTGTAACATACTTTAAACGAGATAATGTGGTAGGAATTATTGCATTTTTATTTACATTAACAAAAAAAGTAGGCGATCCGTAGCAACGACATGTAGTTACATTTTGTAGTATATGCAGTCCTGGGATTATACAGTATTACGACTTGATAATTGAAGAAATGATGAGTGTGATTACTAATTTACGGAAATGACCTCTTTAATCCATTTCGGTGGATGCAAACACACGCTGGCTTATTAAGACGTATTTCAAAAACTTTGAAAGAAGGCACATGCAAGAATATAATACTTTTAGTTTTTTTACATAGTTATTTATTGTTTTTTCAATGCTCACGACATCTGAAGCAGTACTGGAATTAAATTTGAGAAATATTGATATTCTAAATTTAAAATGTTTATAACGCATATTATGAAATTGCCGTTAATACACACATTGGTATATACAATAAGGGATTATATTTGAAATGGCTAAAATTGTACAACCGCCTAAAATGTTATATTGCACGAGTGAAAAATGACGCTAGTACCAAATACACTGACGTCACTTGTGGGTTTCACAAAATTATAATTATAAATTGAGTATGATTATTAATTAAAAATTGTAATGCTAGCCGAGGCCTGCTTATGCTACATACCATAACTGTCTACCAGAAAGTCACCCTCCGATAGGAACATTGAAATAATGATAAGCACAGGTATTTAGATGTTTCATAAATTATCAGCATAAAGGATTATTATACAGCTTTTAAAATGTACCTACTGCATACTAACTCTTATTGACTTAAAGCGACATACTTGTACTTCTAATGCAAACAATTACAATATGCCTGTTTCGACTAAAAGGTATGCTACCTTTTAGTCGAAACAGGCATACAAGAATGTTTGACAGCAAATAACATGGAAATATTGAAATATTTTGTTTGATAGAGACTTCAAATTATTTAATTTGATAAATAAAATTTCAAGTTAAAATTGACAAGGTGTCTTTTGACACGTTTAAAAGGAACAGTGTCCAAAGTCCTACCTTCTTATTTAACATACAGTTGTAATTTGAAAACAAATTGGTCATTTAGAACAAGAATGTTTTTACAGAGGAGTGTAAGGGTCGTAGCCCACTTACACGACACCGCTCCCACCCAACCAAAGTATGAGC